>JASPKZ010001747.1:0-12686 GCA_030220185.1 Diploptera punctata
TTCCCAAGGCTATAGTCTTGTTGGTTGTTCACAACATGTGCGAATTTTCAAAAATTTTAAAAACGGCAAAATACTATCTAGAGGGGTTGGTCAGGATTTATAATTCAAAAACCCGGTCTAAATTCTAAATTTCAAAATAGTGTTTTTCCAAGACTATGGTCATGGTGGTTTTTTCCCAAAAATGTCAAAATTTTCGAAATTTCAAAAACTGAAAAATTCTATGTAGAGGGTGTGTCCGGGATTTATAATGCAAAAAATCCGGTCTAAATCCAAAATTTCAAAATAGTGTTTTCCAAGCCTATAGTCTTGGTCGTTTTCGAAAAAATGTCAAAATTTTCGAAATTTCAAAACGTGCAAAAATACTATCCAGAGGGTATGTACGGGATTTATAATGCAAAAAATCCGGTCTAAATCAAAAATTTGAAAATAGTGTTTTCTAAGACTATAGTCTTGGTGGTTTTCCCAAAAATGTAAAAATTTTCCAAACTTCAAAAACTGCAAAAATACACTCTAGACACTGTGTCCGGGATTTTTAATGCAAAAAACCCGGTCAAATCCAAAATTTCAAAAATAGTGTTTTTCCAAGACTATGGTCTTGGTGGTTTTCAAAAAATGCCCAAAATTTTCGAAATTTCAAACAACTTCAAAAAAACTATCTAGAGGGTGTGGTATTCGTGATTTATAATGCACAAAAATCCGGTCCTAAAAATCCAAAATTTCAAACACAGTGTTTTCCAATACTATAGTCTTGGTGGTTTTCCAAAAAATGTCAAAATTTTCCAAATTTCAAAAACTTCAAAAATACTATCTAGAGGGTGTATCCGGGATTTATAATGCAAAAAATACGATCTAAATCCAAAATTACAAAATAGTGTTTTCCAAGGCTATAGTCTTGGTGGTTTCCCAAAAATGTCAAAATATTCGAAATTTCAAAAACTGCAAAAATACTACCTAGAGGGTGTGTCCGGGATTTATAATGCAAAAAATCCGGTCTAAATCCAAAATTTCAAAATAGTGTTTACCAAGGTCTAAATCTTGGGGTTTTCCAAAAAATGTGAATATTTGCGAAATTTCAAAAAAGTGCAAAAATACTATCTAGAGGGACCGTGTCCGTGATTTATAGTGCAAAAAATCCGGACTGAATCCATATTTTCAAAGTAGTATTTTCCAAGGCTATATAGTTCCTGATGGTTTTTTTAAAATGTCCAAAATTTTGGAAATTTCAAAAACTGCCAAAATACTATCTAGAGGTGCTGTGTCCGGGATTATAATGCAAAAAATACCGGTCTAAAACTAAATCCAAAATTTCAATATAGTCTTTATTCCAAGGCTATAGTCTTGGTGGTTTTCCAAAAAATGTCAAAATTTTCGAAATTTCAAAAACTGCAAAAATACTATCTAGAGGGTGTGTCCGGTATTTTATAATGCAAAAAAATCCGGTCTAAATCAAACATGTCAAAATAGTGTGTTTCCAAGACTGGTGGTTTTTCCAAAAAAATCCGGTCTAAATCCAAAATTTCAAAAATTGTGTTTTCCAAGGTTATAGCCTTAATGGTTTTCCAAAAAATGTCAAAATTTTAGAAAATTCAAAAACTGCAAAAAATACTATCTAGGGACTGTATCCGGGATTTATAATGCAAAATAATCAAGTCTAAATCCAAAAATTTCAAAAACGAGTTTTCCAAGGTTATAGATCTTATTGTTTTTCCAAAAAATAGTCAAATTTTCGAAATATCAAAAACTGCAAAAATACTATCTAGGGACTGTGTCCGGGATTTATAATGCAAAAAATCCGGTCTAAATCCAAAATTTCAAAAATGAGTTTTCCAAGTTTATAGACCTTATCTTTTTCCCAAAAAATTTCAAAATTTTCGAAAATTCAAAAACTCCAAAAATACTATCTAGGGACTGTGTCCGGGATTTATAATGCATAAAATCCGGTCTAAATCCAAAATTTCAAAAATGAGTTTTCCAAGGTTATAGACTTATTGTTTTTCAAAAATATTAAAAATTTTCGAATTTCAAAAAACTGCAAAAATACTATCTAGGGACTGTGTCCGAGATTTATAATGCAAAAAATCCGGTCTAAATCCAAAATTTCAAAAATGAGTTTTCCAAGGTTATAGCCTTAATGTTTTTCCAAAAAATTTCAAAATTTTCGAAAATTCAAAAACTGCAAAAATACTATCTAGGGACTGTGTCCGGGATTTATAATGCAAAAAATCCGGTCTAAATCCAAAATTTCAGAAATGAGTTTTCCAAGGTTATAGACTTAATGTTTTTCCAAAAAAATTCAAAATTTTCGAAAATTCAAAAACTGCAAAAATACTATCTAGGGACTGTGTCCGGGATTTATAATGCAAAAAATCCGGTCTAAATCCAAAATTTCAAAAATGAGTTTTCCAAGGTTATAGCCTTAATGTTTTTCCCAAAAAATTCAAAATTTTCGAAAATTCAAAAACTGCAAAAATACTATCTAGGGACTGTGTCCGGGATTTATAATGCAAAAAATCCGGTCTAAATCCAAAATTTCAAAAATGAGTTTTCCAAGGTTATAGCCTTAATGTTTTTCCAAAAAATTCAAAATTTTCGAAAATTCAAAAACTGCAAAAATACTATCTAGGGACTGTGTCCGGAATTTATAATGCAAAAAATCCGGTCTAAATTCAAAATTTCAAAAATGAATTTTTCAAGGTTATGGACTTAATGTTTTTCCAAAAAAATGTCAAAATTTTCGAAAATTCAAATACTGAAAAAATACTATCTAGGGACTGTGTCCGGGATTTATAATGCAAAAAATCCGGTCTAAATCCAAAATTTTAAAAATGAGTTTTCCAAGGTTATAGTCTTAATGTTTTTCCAAAAAATTTCAAAATTTTCGAAAATTCAAAAACTGCAAAAATACTATCTAGGGACTGTGTCCGGGATTTATAATGCAAAAAATCCGGTCTAAATCCAAAATTTCAAAATTGAGTTTTCCAAGGTTATATTAGCTTTAACTTTTTCCAAAAAATTTCAAAATTTTCGAAAATTCAAAAACTGCAAAAATACTATCTAGGGACTGTGTCCGGGATTTATAATGCAAAAAATCCGGTCTAAATCCAAAATTTCAAAAATGAGTTTTCCAAGGTTATAGCCTTAATATTTTTCCAAAAAATTTCAAAATTTTCGAAAATTCAAAAACTGCAAAAATACTATCTAGGGACTGTGTCCGGGATTTATAATGCAAAAAATCCGGTCTAAATCCAAAATTTCAAAAATGAGTTTTCCAAGGTTATAGCCTTAATATTTTTCCAAAAAAAATTCAAAAATTTCGAAAATTCAAAAACTGCAAAAATACTATCTAGGGACTGTGTCCGGGATTTATAATGCAAAAAATCCGGTCTAAATCCAAAATTTCAAAATGAGTTTTCCAAGGTTATAGACTTAATGTTTTTCCAAAAAAATTGAAAATTTTCGAAATTTCAAAAACTGCAAAAATACTATCTAGGGACTGTGTCCGGGATTTATAACGCAAAAAATCCGGTCTAAATCCAAAATTTCAGAAATGAGTTTTCCAAAGTTATAGACTTAATGTTTTTCCAAAAAATTTCAAAATTTTCGAAAATTCAAAAACTGCAAAAATACTATCTAGGGTCTGTGTCCGGGATTTATAATGCAAAAAATCCGGTCTAAATCCAAAATTTCAAAAATGAGTTTTCCAAGGTTATAGACAATATTTTCCAAAAAATTCAAAATTTTCGAAAATTCAAAAACTGCAAAAATACTATCTAGGGACAGTGTCCGGGATTTATAATGCAAAAAATCCGGTCTAAATCCAAAATTTCAAAAATGAGTTTTCCAAGGTTATAGCCTTAATCTTTTTCCAAAAATTTCAAAATTTTAGAAAATTCAAAAACTGCAAAAATACTATCCAGGGACTGTGTCCGGGATTTATAATGCAAAAAATCCGGTCTAAATGCAAAATTTCAAAAATGAGTTTTCCAAGGATATAGACTTGATCTTTTTCCAAAATATTTCAAAATTTTCGTAAATTCAAAAACTGCAAAAATACTATCTAGGGACTGTGTCCGGGATTTATAATGCAAAAAGTCCGGTCTAAATCCAAAATTTCAAAACTGAATTTCCCAAGGTTATAGACTTGATCTTTTTCCAAAAAAATTCAAAATTTTCGAAAATTCAAAAACTGCAAAAATACAATCCAGGGACTGTGTCCGGGATTTATTATGGTAAAAATCCGGTCTAAATCCAAAATTTCAAAAATGAGTTTTCCAAGGTTATAGACTTGATCTTTTTCCAAAAAAAATCAAAATTTTAGAAAGTTCGAAATTTTGGAAAAATACTATCTTGGGACTGTGTCCGGGATTTATAATGCAAAATATCCGGTCTAACTGCAAAATTTCAAAAATGAGTTTTCCTAGTATAGCCTTAATATTTTTCCAAAAAAAAACTCAAAATTTTCGAAAGTTCAAAAACTGCAAAAATACTATCTAGGGACTGTGTCCGGGATTTATAATGCAAAAAATCCGGTCTAAATCTAAATTTCAAAAATGACTCTTAGTGGGTTATAAACTTTATATTTTTCCAAAAAATTTTAAAATTTTCGAAAATTCAAAAACCCGCAAAAATACTATCTAGAGACTGTGTCCGGAATTTATAATGCAAAAAATCCGGTCTAAATCAAAAATTTCAAAAATGAGTTTTCCAAAGTTATAGACTTAATATATATATTTATTAAACACAATGTGTACACTAATATTATATACATGGTTTACAATTTTGCTATTAATTCGTGGTTTGTTTTGGTTCTGTTTTCGCACTTCACTAAGTGATACTTTGGGCACGGTTTGCTACAGAGTTTACAGATGCAGGACTCCTCAGGTTCATGTAACTTTGTTTATGACATATTTTGCCATGGAAGCCGTGAGCGGCGAAGCGTGTGTATAAGTGGCGAAGTCGAAAATTTGGTCCTTTCCATTCGTCTGTGTTTAACGCTTCCGTTTCCGTGATTTCGTTCGGAATCTCTCTGGCTTTTCTCTGTCTCTCCTCGATTGCTGTTTTGTATGCCTGCGTTTCTGGTAGATCGAAGTGTTTTCGGATGTCTTCTATGAAGTAAGACTCCTTTGCTATTATGTAGGCATAGCTATGTCTTGTGAATTTTGAAATTGAAAGAGCCCGTTTTAGGAATCTCGCTTTTATGCTTTCAAGTTTCATGAAATTTTTGGCTGTGAGATATGTCCATATTAGCTGGATTCCATAAGTGGCAACCGGCATAACTTTGATGTTGAATAATGCTATTGCCGTTGGTAGGGATAGGTTTCGTAACTTTGGAATATCATAAATGGCTTTTGTGGCAGCTTAATGCTTAATGCTTAATGCTTTTCCAAAAAAATTAAAAATTTTCGAAAATCAAAAAACTGCAAAAATACTATCTAGGCTCTGTGTCCGGGATTTATAATGCAAAAAAATCCGGTCTAAATCCAAAATTTCAAAAATGAGTTTTCCAAGTTTATAGACTTCATATTTTTCCAAAAAAATTGAAAATTTTCGAAATTTCAAAAACTGCAAAAATACTGTCTAGGGACTGTGTCCGGGATTTATAATGCAAGAAATCCGGTCTAAATCTAAAATTTCAAAAATGAGTTTTCCAAGGTTATAGACTTAATGTTTTTCCAAAAAAATTAAAAATATTCGAAAATCAAAAAACTGCAAAAATACTATCTAGGGACTGTGTCCGGGATTTATAATGCAAAAAATCCGGTCTAAATCCAAAATTTCAAAAATGAGTTTTCCAAGGTTATAGACTTCATATTTTTTCAAAAAAATTGAAAATTTTCGAAATTTCAAAAACTGCAAAAATACTCTCTAGGGACTGTGTCCGGGAATTATAACGCAAAAAATCCGGTCTAAATCCAAAATTTCAGAAATGAGTTTTCCAAAGTTATAGACATAATGTTTTTCCAAAAATTTTCAAAATTTTAGAAAATTCAAAAACTGCAAAAATACTATCCAGGGACTGTGTCCGGAATTTATAATGCAAAAACTCTGGTCTAAATCAAAAATTTCAAAAATGAGTTTTCCAAGGATATAGACTCGATCTTTTTCCAAAATATTTCAAAATTTTCGAAAATTCAAAAACTGCAAAAATACTATCTAGGGACTGTGTCCGGGATTTATAATGCAAAAAATCCGGTCTAAATCCAAAATTTCAAAAATGAGTTTCCCAAGGTTATAGACTTGATCTTTTCCAAAAAATTTCAAAATTTTCGAAAATTCAAAAACTGCAAAAATACTATCCAGGGACTGTGTCCGGGATTTATTATGCTAAAAATCCGGTCTAAATCCAAAATTTCAAAAATTAGTTTTCCAAGGTTATAGACTTGATCTTTTCCAAAAAAAATTCAAAATTTTAGAAAGTTCAAAAACTGCAAAAATACTATCTTGGGACTGTGTCCGGGATTTATAATGCAAAAAATCTGGTCTAAATCCAAAATTTCAAAAATGAGTTTCCCAAGGTTATAGACTTGATCTTTTTTCAAAATTTTCGAAAATTCAAAAACTGCAAAAATACTATCTAGGGACTGTGTCCGGGATTTATAATGCAAAAAATCCGGTCTAAATCCAAAATTTCAAAAATGAGTTTTCCAAGGTTATAGACTTAATGTTTTTCCAAAAAATTAAAATATTCGAAAATCAAAAAAACTGCAAAAATACAATCTAGGGGGTGTGTCCGGTATTTATAATGCAAAAAAACCTGGTCAAAATCGAAAATATTAAAATCAACCTATTTTCTTCCAAGGTTATAATAATAATAATAATATAAAGGAGCACTCAGAAGAGCATTAGTTTCGAAAGTTTTACGTTCTTTTCCACTGATCACTTGTATTCACTCTTTGCTGTATTCATTAATTGATTTTGTTCTGTTTTTACACTCTGTGATATGATAAAGTTTACACTTATCACCGCACAGTGCACATCTGCAGTCTTCAGTTGGCTGGTGGAATTTTTTATTTTCGCAGACCTTGTGATGAAAGCCATGTATTGCTAGTCTGGTTACAACGTGTCTCAGTGTCTGACATTCTCTTGTCCAGTTTCTGTCTGTCATGGCACTGGAAGTGTAAAATTCCTCATTTATTTCCTTCCGTTTCTGTTCCCTCACTTTTACTGCTTTTTGATATGGTTCTGTAGATGGTAGGAGGTATGTTATCCTGATGTCTTCTATGAAATATGTTTTCTCGCATAAGTTCATAAATTAATCTGGATGGTGCTGTTTTTCCAGTTCCAGTGATTCTCTTCATGAAGCTTGCTTTCACTTTTTCTATTTTGTTGAGGTCACTGACTGTTAATTTCTGCCATATGATCTCGATTCCGTATGTAACTATGGGGGCTATCGTTGTGTGGAAAAGTGTCATTGCAGTGTCTGTTGTTAGTTTTGTAAGGTTTTTGATGTTGTAGATCGCTTTTATTGCTGCTGCTGTTCTGTCTTGGACGTGTATGCTGAATGATGTCGCTGTGGTCTGCATGGTGATACCTAGATATTTGTACCTGTTGACTGTCTTTAGAGGGCTTCCTGCCAGTGTGATGGTATCTTCTGCTGCTCTCCTTCCCCCTTTCTGAACGTCATATGAAATGTCTTGTCCTCATTTACTGCAAGTTGATTTTGGTGTGCCCATTCTTCTAATTTATTCACTGTTTCCTGCAATTCTACTTTATTTTTGGATCCAATCACCATGTCATCTGCATACATTATTATAGTTGTTTGATCACCATTTATTATATTTTGGCAGTCTGCTGTGAGGATGTTGAATAGTGTAGGGCTGATGGGGTCCCCTTGTAATACCCCATTTGTTTGCTTGATGATTTCTCCGGTTTCAACGTCATTTTTTATTCTTATGTAGTTATATTTCATGATGTTCTCTATTGGTTTTATCAGTGGGTGTGTTTCTCCAATCATCATCTTCAGTTTCTCTATTAGAGTTTTTCTGTTCACCAGGTCGAAGGCTTTCCGAAAATCAACGAATATCGTGTAGAATTTTCCTTTCGGGTGTCTTAGCGCTTCATCTATTTGTTCACACAAACAAGCTACAGCTTGTAGTGTTCCTCTTCCTTTCCGAAAACCGAACTGGCATTCGGGTATCAGATGATCGACTTCAGCCTGTAGTCTGTTGTTGAGGATTTTTGTAAATATTTTAAATATCGTGCTTTCTAATACGATTCCTCTATACGAGTCTGGATTTTCTTTTTCCCCTTTTCCCTTATACAAAATTTGCATTGAGGATTCCCTCCAATTTTCCGGTATCTGTCCGATTTCTAAGCATTTATTCATTAACTCAGTCCAGAGGTTCTTGCCAAGATTTCTACGGATTCTGTTACATGTTCTATATATATATATATATATATATTGTCTGGGCCCGCAGCTTTCCTATTTTTTCCCGAAAAGATGACATTTCTTAATTCTGAGGTACTTATGCGGATTGGGCGTTGTGGGACTTCATATTCGACTGTTGCGGTTGAATGCTTCTTCCCTCTACATTCAAGATTCTTTCGAAGTGTGGCTTC
Organism: Diploptera punctata; assembly: GCA_030220185.1. NCBI lineage: Eukaryota > Metazoa > Arthropoda > Insecta > Blattodea > Blaberidae > Diploptera > Diploptera punctata. The sequence continues at coordinate 8,560 of JASPKZ010001747.1, forward strand.
CCATGTCTTCATAGTGATTGTCCCAGTTGTTGGTGCGGTTTTCTTTCGTAGTGCTGCGAAGGGATCTTTTTTTGCATCTTCTGCTAGTTTGTTGGCCTCTTTTTCCAGGTGATCTGCTCTCTTCGCTTGTAACAGTTGTTTTGTATGTTTTTTCTTCTCTTTGCGTATGTAGCTAGATCTTCTGTTTTCCTGCTGTGTTTTTAGCTTATATTTAGTGCTTGGTAGGGTTTTCTTTCTCTGGCCATAACATTCACTGTCGAACCACATTTGTGCATGCCGTTGTTTCCTTTTCAAGGTGGCCTGGTTGATCAGCGATGTATAACAGTTTGAGGCTTCTGTCAGTTTCCCGTCGTTTACGAGTTGTCTTGTCCTATCAATTTCTTCTTTGTTTTCCATTAGCATTTGCAGGTTCATTTTTCTGGAGTGTGAGACTTGTTTCTTTTCTTTGGGCTCCTTTTTCGTATATATTTCTATGGTTGTTATGATAGGGATATGTTTTCTTATGGGCGTTGCCGTGGAGTTCCACAACCCTTCTTGTTTTATTACGTTTATATCTTTCCCTCTATAAAGGACTAGGTCTATCGCACTAGTTCCATTGTAGGCGATGTATGTTGTGAGAGTTTTCTTATTTATCAATGTGAATCTTTCTTCCATTATGGCTTCCATTATGATTTCTGTTTTTGAGGTTCTGCTTGTCTATTCTGCAGTTGAGGTCCCCTGCAATGATGACGTTTCTGTCCTCTCTTGTCTGGGAAATGGCTTCTATAATCATTTCCATTGCGTCTTCTATTGTCATTTGTGGATTCATATAGGTTCCTATGATCGTTAGTAAATCTGTCTTCACAATAACTGTATTGTAGTATTTCTTTATTTCTTTAAGTTTACCGATCCCTGGCTTGAAGAAGATGGATACCCCTCCAGCTGGTCTTCCCGAGGTGATGGTTGTAAGTGAGTGTGCACTGTAGAATCCTTGTAGATCTGTTGGCTCTGTTAGAAATGTTTCGGTTGCGATGATGGCTTCTATATTATTTATTGTATCCGAGGTTGATGTATGGTATTGCATTTTTAAAGCCCTCCGTGTTCCATAGAAGGATTTCGTTCGAGTGATGCGTTTTATTCAAGTGCGTATCCTTCTTGTCTTCGGGAGAGGCGAAAAAAACGAAATCTCCTGACTATGATCCCTTCCGGCCAGAATTCTGTTTCGTTTACCCTCTCTAATGCTTCGAAGGGGATTCCTACTTTGAAAGATTTTGTATTTCCAAGGTTATAGACTTCATATTTTTTCAAAAAAATTGAAAATTTTCGAAATTTCAAAATCTGCAAAAATACTGTCTAGGGACTGTGTCCGGGATTTATAATGCAAGAAATCCGGTCTAAATGCAAAATTTCAAAAATGAATTTTCCAAGGTTATAGCCTTAATCTTTTTCCAAAAAATTTCAAAATTTTAGAAAATTCAAAAACTGCAAAAATACTATCCAGGGAATGGGTCCGGGATTTTATAATGCAAAAAATCTAGGCTAAATCCAAATTTTCAAAAATCAGTTTTCAAAGGTTATAGACTTGATCTTTTTCCAAAATATTTCAAAATTTTCGAAAATTCAAAAACTGCAGAAATACTATCTAGGGACTGCGTCCGGGATTTATAATGCGAAAAATCCGGTCAAAATCCAAAATTTCAAAAATGAGTTTCCCAATGTTATTATAGACTTGATCTTTTTCCAAAAAACTTCAAAATTTTCGATAATTCAAAAACTGCAAAAATACTATCCAGGGACTGTGTCCGGGATTTATAATGCTAAAAATCCGGTCTAAATCCAAAATTTCAAAAATTAGTTTTCCAAGGTTATACACTTGATCTTTTTCCAAAAAACTTCAAAATTTTCGAAAATTCAAAAACTGCAAAAATACTATCTAGGGGCTGTGTCCGGGATTTATAATGCAAAAAATCCCGTCTAAAACCAAAATTTCAAAAATGAGTTTTCAAAAGTTATGGACTTTAATGGTTTTCGAAAAAATTTCAAAATTTAGAAAATTCAAAAACTGCAAAAATACTATCTAGGGACTGTGTCCGGGAGTTATAACGCAAAATCCGGTCTAAATCCAAACTTTCAAAAATGAGTTTCCAAGACTTGATCTTTTCCAAAAATTGCAAAAATTTTCGAAAATTCAGAAACTGCAAAAATACTATATACGGACTGTGTCCAGGATTTATAATGCAAAAATCCGGTCTAAATCCAAAATTTCAAAAATGAGTTTACCAAGGTTATAGACTTAATGTTTTTCCAAAAAAATTCAAAATGTTAGAAAGTTGCAAAAAACTGCAAAAATACTATCTAGGGGACTGTGCCGGGATTTATAATGCAAAACATCTGGTCTAAATCCAAAATTCCAAAATGAGTTTTCCTAGTATAGCCTTAATGGATTTTCCAAAAAAAAACTCAAATTTTCGAAAGTTCAAACTGCAAAAAATACGACTCTAGGGACTGTGTCCGGGATTGTATAATGCAAAAAATCCGGTCTCAATCCAAATTTCAAAAATGACTTTTAGTGGATTATAGACTTGATATTTTCCAAAAAAATTCAAAATTTTCAAAATTCAAAAACTGCAAAATACTATCTAGGACTGTGCCCCAATTTATAGTCAAAAAATCCAGTCTAAATCCAAAATTTCAAAATGAGTTTTCCAAAAATATAGACTTAATGTTTTTCCAAAAAATTTCAAAATGTTAGAAAATTCAAAAACTGCAAAAATACTATCTAGGGACCCGGTCCGGGATTTATAATGCAAGAAATCCGTCTAAATCCAAATTTCAAAAAATGAAGTTGTCGAAGGTTATAGACTTATGGTTTTTTCCAAATAAATTTCAAAATTTTCCAAAATTCAGAAAACTGCAAAAATACTCTATAGGGACTGTGTCCAGATTTATAATCAAAAAATCCGGTATTTATATTATAAATCCAAATTTCAAAAATGGAGTTTACCAAGGTTATAGATAAGTTTTTCTAAAAAAATTCAAATTTAGAGAAATCAAAAGTGCAAAAATACTATCAAGGAGTGTCCGGGTTTATAATGCAAAAATCCGGTCCTAAATCCAAAATTCCAAAAATGAATTTTCCAAGGTTATAGCTTTAGTTTTTCAAAAATTCAAAATTTTAGAAAATTCAAAACTGCAAAAATACTATAAGGGACTTGTCGGGATTATAATGCAAAAATGAGTCTTAATCCAAAATTTCAAAAAATGTTTCCCAAGGTTACAGACTTGATCTTTTTCCAAAAAATTCAAAATTTCGAAAATCAAAAACTGCAAAAAATACTATCCAGGTCTGTGTCCCGGGAATTTATAATGCTACAAATCCGGTCTAAATCACAATTTCACAATGAGTTTTCCAATTTAGGACTGAATTGTTCAAAAAAATTCAAATTTTCGAAAAAATCAAAAACTGCAAAAATACTGTCTGGACTGTGTCCGGAATTAGAATCCAAACATCTGGTCTAAATCCAAAATTTCAAAATGAGTTTCCTAGTTGCCCTTAATGTTTTTCCAAAAAAAAACTCAAGATTTTCGAAAGTTCAAAAACTGCAAAAAATACTATCTAGGACTGTGTCCGGGATTTATAATGCAAAAATCTTTTCCCTAAATATAAATTTCAAAAATGACCTTTTAGTGGGTGATAGACTTGATCTTTTTCGCCAAATAATTTCAAAATTTTTGAAATTAAAAATCTGCAAAATACATATCTAGGGACTGTGTCCGGGTTATAATGCAAAATATCCGGTCTAAATCCAAATTTCAAAAATCAGTTTTCCAAGTTATAGACAAATATTTTTTCCAAAAAATTGAATATTTTCGAGAATTTCAAACTACAAAATACTAACATCTGGGGACTGTGTCCCGGGATTTATAAGCAAAAAAATCCGGTCAAATACAAAATTTCAAATATGAGCTTCCAAGATTATAGCCTTATATTTTTCCAAAAAATTTCAAATTTTGAAAATTCAAATTTCTGCAAAATATTATCCAGGACTATGACCGGATTTAAATGCTAAAAATCCGTTCTAATCCACAATTTCCAAAAAAGTTTTTTCCAAGGTTATAGACTTGGATCTTTTCCAAAAATTTTCAAA
>JASPKZ010001748.1:0-72015 GCA_030220185.1 Diploptera punctata
ACCTCTCTAGTGACCCGTTGCTTTCAGGATGGAAAGCTGATGTTGTAATTTTATTAATCTTAAATAATTTACACATTTGTTTGAATAGATTATTCGTAAAGTTAGCGCCCTGGTCACTTAAAATAATTTGTGGAATTCCATGCACAAGACATATCTTTGTAACGAATGCTTCCGCTACCGTATTAGCTTCCTGGTTTAAAATTGGGATCGCAATAATATATTTAGTAAGGTTATCCTGACAAGTCAAAACATATTTACATCCGTTTTCTGTCATCGGTAAGGGTCCTACTATATCAATCGCTACTTTAGCCCACGCTTCTGATTGCGTATCTGTGATTGCTAACTCTTGCCTTGTTAACGGCCTTGTAGCCTTGTTTCTCTGACATACATCGCAATTTCTTACATAATTTTCAATTTTCTGTTTTCATATTTTGCCATGAAATGTATAGTTTTATTCTTTCGTAAGTTCTGTGAATACCTTGGTGTCCACCAATAGGGCACTCATGCATTTATTTAATTATGTTTTGTTTTCGCTCATGTGTTAACCCACTTTCATTTATTAAGAGACAGAGATTCGGATCTCTAGATAAAGCATCCGCATTTGTATTTCTTTCTCCAGCTTTATATTGGATATCATACTGATACTCTTCTAACAAGAGGCGCCATCGAAGCAACCTCGAACTCGGGTCTTTGACATTAAAGATCCATGTCAATGGCTTATGGTCTGTTACGATTGTAATATGGCGTCCTAAAAGATAAGGTCTGAAATGTTTGCATCCCCATACTATAGCAAGTAGCTCTTTTTCCGATACAGTGTAATTTTTCTCATGACTGTTAAGTGTCCTTGGCCCATATGCAATTGGCAAATCTTCTCCTATCTTACCTTGGCTCAATATGCAACCAATAGCATTTTTACTTGCATCTGTTGTCAAAATGAATGGCCTTGTGAAATCTGGGTATTGAAGTAGTGGTGGGTTTACTAATTTTAACTTTAATGCATTAAAAGCTTCTTTCTGTCCATTTAAACGAAACGTCTTTTTTTAATAGCTCGGTCAACGGCCTTGCTAATGAACTGAAATTTGGAATAAATCTCCTATAGTAACCTGCTAGTCCCAAAAATGATTTTATTTCTGTCTGCGTCGTCGGAGCCGGGAATTGAACCACAGACTCGACTTTCTTAGGATCTGGTTTAACACCGTCTCCTGACACAATATGTCCTAAATAAGTTAATTCTGTCTTTAAGAACTCACATTTATCTGGCTGTAACTTTAATTTATACTGCCGAAACCTATCGAAAACACTTCTTAATTTCTCATTATGCTCCTCTATTGTTTCTCCGTACACGATCACATCATCAAGGTAAACTAATGCTTTAATGCCAATTAATCCTGATAAAAACAGTATTCATTAACCTTTGGAAAGTCGCGGGCCCTGCCTTAAGCCCAAATGGCATCCTAGTATATTCATAATGTCCTGTAGAAGTACTAAATGCTGTCTTTTTCCTATCACTTTCCGCAATTGGAATTTGGTGATATCCGCTCGCACAATCAAGAGCTGTAAAATATCTTGACCTACCTAGTTTGTCTAGAATGTCCTGAATACAAGGGAGGGGGTAAGAATCACCTATAGTTACGTCGTTTAATCGGCGAAAATCAATACATACCCTGCATTTGCGTTTATTGGAAGCGTCCATCTTTTTTGGAACAACTAAGATCGGAAAGTTGTAAGGACTCGAACTCGGTACTATGATTTCGTCCTCTAAGATTTGTTCTTTGTACTTCCGCATTGTGCGCTTCGGCGATACGATACGGTTTTACATGAATGGCACGTTCCAGGGGAAATATCTGGTGTTGGGATAGAATGGACCGCACCTGTCGTCTCAGTAAGCTTGTCCCCTGGCAGATGAAAGATATCCACATACTCGTGACATAGTGACCTTATGGATTCTTTCCCTTCTAATATGTAATCTAGTCTCAGCTGTTCATTAAGTAATGTATGTCTTTTTTCGTTTGATTTATTTTTAGATTGAACGTTTACAGCACAAAAGAATTGGGTAGGGGGTCTCTCGTATTTTAATTCAACTGGACCTAGTTCACTTTCCTTTTCAGTGGTATTAACAATACAAACAATTACTTTATTATTCTGAACTGTGGTCAGCACATCGCCTATAAAAATACCCGGTTTAATTTCTTGCTTTGTTACCAAGATATCGCCTCTCTCATTTAATGGAAGTTCGACAACCTTTTCTGTTCTGGGAGGGATCTTTATCACAGCCTGACCAAGACTCAAAGTTTAATTGTACGTCATACTCTTTCAAAAAGTCTTGGCCTATCACGACGTCAAGGTTTTGTGGGAGGTCATGCACAGCATAAAAGTTATGAATACACTTAAATTTATTATGGTACACTGGCATTACAATTCTACCTACTACATCTAGTGTAGATCCTGTCACACCCTGTAGTATCACATTCACCTTTTCTATACTTGGCACATTTACTAGAGAGTTGTATCGAACGAGGGACACTTGCGACCCTGTGTCAACGAGTGTCCGACCACACTTTAAATTATCTCCTCGGAGATTGATTACCATTAGATCATCATTATGTGAACACCCTTGGTTCACATCCAAACTCAACACATGTGTTGTAACTTCCCTTATCTCATTTTCGTGTACACTTATTTCCTTTACCGTACTTATTTGAGTTACCTGTTTTTCATGGGATCCCATCTCTACTACGCAACCTGCCTCTTCATCTTCGGATAACCCCGGTGCTTGGGCTCCGTCAATGAGAGTTTCCCTGCCGGCCCTGTGCACGACAGTCCTTTGTTTCGTGTCCCACCTTGGAACACGTCCTACACCGCGGAGCGTCTCGGCACTCCTTGGCAATGTGCCCTTCCTTTTGGCACTTAAAGCAAGTGACATTTATTCGAAAAGACCTATCTTTCCTGTCACTACTACTTCCTCGGTAAACAGTTCGATCTCTCTTTACAAAGTTATTAGTTTTCTGTGGCACACCCTGTTTCTTATATCTACCTGACAATATTGCGCTTTCTTCCTCTAAAGCAACCTCGATTGCGTTAGGGAGAAGCATGCGTTCGTCCCTATCTCTAACTACAGTCTGAATTCTTTCCTCATGTAGACTCTGTATAAAACAAGCTTTCGTAATATATTTTAAAAATGCTATCGCACCTTCATGATGTCTGTCGGGCAAAACTCTAATCATGGCTTCAGTCAATTCAGTCGACATAGTGTCTATTCTACTGCCCCAATTTGCAACACCTTCACTTGATCCTTGTTTGCTATTAAATAATTTACATGCGAAGAAATCTATTGTCCTACGCACTGTATAGTTTTCCTCAAGAATTTGTTTTATATCTTCCCAACTTGACCTATCTGACCTAGCCAATAATTTTGTTTTAGCATCACCCGTTATTTTAGACTCAACAAATTTAAGCATCAAATCATAATTATCTGGATTAATGACCGAAATAGCAGTCTCGACATTTGAAATGAATTCTCTCAACTCTGATTTATTACCATTAAACGGTTTATTAATTAATTTAATGGCCTGAGGAACACTGATATAGTTAATTTCATCGTTATTACTAAGGGAATCGACGCCTGCGTTCTGTAATGACATATTGCAGCACTAATATCAAAACACTAATTTAGAATAATAGCACTGAATTTAAGAAACAGGTAGATGAGTATAGACTTGATTATCCTGGGCTTACCTTCAGGTTTTAGGAGTGGAGGTTGAACAGGGATCCTCGGGTTATTGATCAGCCTTGTTGATGTTCTTATTCACTGTAGCCGTCCGCTCAGCTCGGGAATGGTCTTGTGGAGTGGTACCGTCTCCTCAAGTGGATCTCCTCGAAGATCTCTCCAGTTCTCGAACCTACGAACCGTCGCTAACGATCCACCGCCGCTGCCACCAGAGTTTTTGTCGTGACCTGGCCCTTGGGTAGATCAGACAATTTGAAGGTAGGATTCGTTGTGAGTCCAAGAACTCCAGTGAATGCAGAACTTGATTTAATATATTTATTAAAGACGATGATTAAAAAGTTACAATATTGTGTCTCTAACTGTCATAGAGACGAGGTCGGAACCATGAAGAATAAGCCCTGATGCCAAGGGCATCAGCCGTTATAAACTCTCTGATAAGCGGGCGTGGCATGGACGCTGAGTTGGAATGTATCACCCTCATTTCCAAATAAGGACATGCCTCTTCTAAAATTACGTATGAAGACTGGAATTTACCAGCCATGTTATCTTACTGTATTCAACTAGGGGATGGAGAGTAATCTTATCTTGACTCGACGCCCCTGTATTAGACTGGGGGATGGTGAGTAATATTATTCTAACTCAACGCCCCTGCCTGTTTCAACTTGAATATCCACATGTAATTATTATTATATATTAGAGTGTCCAGTACGCAATTTCCCTTCATAATATAATATAAATGCATTCTGATTGTTAATTCAATACCAACTTTAATATATATACATATGGATTTTATGCTATTGGCTAACAGTGCAATAATTAATTAGTATATGCGGTAATAATGCTACAGCCAGCACACCTCGTGCGGGAAGTAATACCACTACCCTTTATGCATACAATGTATATACTAAAATATATCCAAAATATAGTGTTAATATACATTATATGAAACAAATCACTGTATTTTAAATGAACTGAACTTTATTTAAAACTGTATAAAACAATACATATGTATTTGCCGCCATTTTATGACTGATTGGTGTCACGGCCTGCTGAATTTTCTACTAATAATCACTGCCCACACTGTTGACGTTCGTCGTTGTTTATAATGAACGCAAATACAGCCAACAAATATGTTATTATTTTACTATTATTTATTATTTTGAAAACACCATCGCGCAAAAAATAATGTTCTACGCACGTTTGTGAAGTGTTTTAAAGAATCTCGGAAATTAAAAACCTCACTATCGCTCAGTTTTAAACATTTCCTCGCTTCTGTGAAAACCACTTCCCAACCTCGCATCGTAATATACTATTACACAATCCACCGCTCACTGATTCCGCGACAACGTCCAATGTCAAAGGAAAAATAAAGAAACTTCACTTTGTCACTGTAAGTACAATTGTTTATTCGTAAAGTAACCAAACTTCTCTACTGTACTTATTAACATTGTGCCTATACATTCATCCACTATAGCAGGTGTTCGATGTGGCGACCACCATGCTCTTGTATAATACCTGTGAGTCATGTTCCTACTTAGGTTTGCTTTTGCAAATGACTCTTGGACCAGTGTCTATGTACAATGGGCAATATTTTTAACACTTTGTTTAAAAGTGAAATATATATTTAAATACAAATTAATGGTGGGTTTTTGCATAACTAACTGCGGGTTCACTAGAGTATTCTTAAAATTGTTTAAAAATTAAATATGGATTCTGTACCACCAAATAAAAAATAGAAAAACCACATAATTTATTGTTATAGTACGTGAATAATTACCCGAGAGGAATATACACAGTGGACCGCTTGAACGTCCTTATTTTCAATTGTATGTGAAGAGTAAACTGATGAAGGTAAAGAACTTACAACAACGTGTATATGAAAGGATAACTCAACAAGATCCGAATCCTGCAGGTAGATGGTACAAAGACACGGTTTTCATTCCTAGAGTTATCGTTTATCAAAAGGACGACACTGTAAATGAAAGCGCAAACTGACGTGTTGTATACAAAGTTAAATCAATTGTTCACCCAAGTTCAATGTTTGGTGCAGTTTGTCGCAGAGTTTTTGCATGTCTTTAACCATGATGCTCTAACTGCTAAAAGCATAAAGAAGTGATACGATACATTTTTAAGTACTGGAACTATAGCAGTGTCCGTAGAATCTATAGAAAAGCTGATTCGAAAAAAGTGTTCGAAATAAGTCGTCTACGCAGGAGGCGAGCAAAAAATGCACGGCCAATGAGGCCGCGGAAGGAAGTGCAGGAGGGAGAACAGATCACGTGACATTACTCATTTCGCTCTTGAGCTTCAAGCGAGAAAGATTTCTAATCGGAAAGCTGGCGAATTTCTCTACGCACTCCACGGACAGACTTTATGTTAGAGAAGCATGGCGATGGTCGCAGAATATCCGACGAAATTGTTGCAAATGTACAAGCTGCATAGACTTCAGAAGGGAACTCGAGGTTGCAGCCTTGGAGTGAGAAGTGAACTGGCCACCGCCCTTAGAGTCCAGAACATGGAAGCAACTTTATAGAGCAGTCTCACACTACATCGGAAGAGTTCTTCGATTAAGAACTGAAGAAGATGGCAGAAGAAGAATGATCCGTCCATAACACTCCCATCTTCACAGTCGCACATACACATAAACAAGCACAAAACACAAAATCACATACACACACTAACACACTTACACAAACAAACACGACACACATTTATTCTTATATTATGTATCATCAAACACAATTATCATTATTTCAAGTATTAATGTACACTTACTGACAAAAAGAATGAGCCGCTCCAAAAGCAAGTTCTTGTTATGGTCAACTGCGCATGCTCGAAAAGCCATAGCTGCGGTTCACGAGGTAACGCATTGTTAAATGTTTTTAATACGCTGTATTTGGTTTTAATGGTCTTAAAATAGTTAAAGAACAGTGAAGGAGACATATTTCTAGATATTTACAAGTGTTCGACAAATGCAATATTACTCAAATTGCCACATTTTAAATGAAGTTCAACTCTCGTTCATAGTGTACAAGTAGACAAGGCAACTAATATCCGATGTTCGAGTAGCGTAGACCGTTAAACTACTTACGAGATGAAATGTATGTAAAAGCCAGGGTTCGAGTACTCCGTCGATTTTTTTTATTCATTTGTATTTTCGAAAAATACATCCTATAACATTTAATTCCTGCCACATAATATACGTCCACTTTACACTATATTAAGTAATATTCCTGCCTTCGTAAATTCCGTAACACTATTTAGCTACCGGTATATATTTGTGTGTGCAGTACCATGTTTTAATAATAATGCTATAAATGTATGTAATAAAATATAATATAGCTTCATATATTTATGAGTTTATTTATTTATTACGTATTAGTGATGAAAAAGTTTCACCCTTCAATTAAAATATTTAGTTTATATATGTCAAGTCCAGCATAATAATAGCCCATAGATGATGGACATTAATAAAATAATTATTATTGTTATTATTATTATTATTATTATTATTATTATTATTATTATTATTATTATTATTATTATATTCCACCATCTATAATAATAATCCATCCATAGTAATTCTGCCCGAGGGCAGGTCTTTCATTGCAATCATAGTATTTTCATGCTATGCTTTGCAGCTTTACTAGGGATTTATAGGTGTGGTAGCTTCCCGTTGCTTTCCACGCCGGTGAAGGATGATGATGATAATAATGGCCGGATAATTTTCGGGGACGTTAAGGCTCTAAGCTTCCTGACATCTGTCTTATAGATGAGAAAAAGCCCCGAAAAAAACCTCACCCAGGAGCCTGTCCCGACCGGGAATCGAACCCGGTCCCGCTGCGTGACAAGCAGCACGCTACCTCGAGACCACAGCGGTGGACTAATAATAATAATAATAATAATAATAATAATAATAACAATAATATAATAATAATAATAATAATAATAACAATGGGATGTATCAAATGATGTGAAGAATGCAATAACCTGGGGATCCAAATTAACTCAAAATGTACCCAACAAACTATAGAATTCGAAAAGGCAGATCGGTAATGACAATGTTAAACAGAGTTTTGTGGGATAAGAACATAAGAATAGATACCAAATTAGAAATTTATAAATCCATAATTCGAAGCACGCTAAGGTACGGTGCAGGAACTTGGCAGTTGAATAAACATTTAAGTTAGAAGCTTATGTCTACTGAAATGGATTGTTTAGACGCTCAACTAGACATTCTAAATTGGAAAAAAAAAATCAGAAAAACAAATGACAGTCCAAAATTCAATATTAGATCTTGTGAGATACAAACAACTAGAATGGTAAAGCATACACGTAGGATGCTAGAGAAAAGATTACCCAGACAAGCTTTGGAATGGATTCCACCTGGAAAAGGAAAGATAGGTCGACCTAGATTTAAATGGATGGATGATGTAAGAAGAGGTATGATTAGACTAGGTCTGGAAGAATTGGAATGAGAAGACATAGAAGAATGGAGAAAGAAGATAAAAGTTTAAAAAGCTTTGGGCATAGGCAGATGTTTTATTACAATGTAAACCTGTTTATAAATAAATAATAATAATAAAAATAGTAATACTTCCAAATAGTTAGTACGTTTTTTCTTGAAGAATGGACATAGTACAGAATAAAATAGAAAGCATTTTATGAATTAAAAATAGAATAACCTCACCGGGAATCGAACCTGTGACCTCTTGCATACGAATCAAGCCACAAGCACTGAGCTAAGCTTTCTCTGCCTCTTGACGTTTAGATAGAATACTCTTCAAAGGAGGGGCACGCCATAGCGTAGTGGTTAAGGCACTGAGCTACAAGCCGGAGGGTCGAGGGTTCAAGTCCCGTTGGGGTCAGGATTTTTAAACTGACCCAAACCCACTGGCGACACTATGGCCCTGGGGTCGACTCAGCCTCTAACTGAAATGAGTACCAGACGCTTGTTCTGGGTGTAAAGGCGGCCGTCACGCAGGGTTGACAACCCGGCTGACATAAAGTGCCGATTGTCTAGAAAAAGTGGGAGCCTTACCATCCTACTACCCCAAGGGCCTCCGGGTCTGTTGTGGGATCACTTTACTTACTTTACTCTTCAAAGGAAGAAGGGAAACGTATTGCAGCTCGTGTTAGAACTTGAAATATTCGAGATCAAGAGTCGGCCCATTATTTTTGTCGCTAAGTGTACATTTATTTTTATTTTATGCTTCACCAAACACAATCGCACAAACACATACATAAACAAACAAATCACAGTTTATTTTTATTTATTTAACATCTACACTTTTCACAAACCCGAACTATATATTTATTATGTTTTTTCAATAAAGATTGGATAATAGTTAGGGACACAGATCAGACCCGAGGATAAGGGCATTATGCCCGAGGTAACCCGAGGGGTGATGGTGGGGCTCTAAATAAAAAATAAATAATGCACAAGCTGCATATGACGTCATTAAGAAGAGTTTCGTGGAAACTTCAAATACTGAAATCAACTTTGCAACGAATTGCCATAAGTGTATCAAACTGTATGCATACAAACTGCAGTTAATGCATAATCTGCAGTCGAATGATGAGCCCCATCGAGTGAAATTCGCCAATATGATACTTGATAGTATCCGCGCTGATCCTCATTTCATACCAAAGATTTTCTTCTCGAACAATGGCACTTTCCGTGTGTCAGACAAGGTAGACCGGCATAATGTGCGGATCTGGGGATCACAGAATCCTCGCGCTATACAAGAGCACACTCGTGATAGTCCCAAGTTGACCGTTTGGTGCAGTTTGTCACAGAAAAAAGTCATAGGACCGTTTTTTATTCACCAATGAAACTGTCCGTGGTATCTCATGACTTGATATACTGGAGCAGTTCTTCTTTCCACAAATTGAATAACTGCAGCCTAACATAATTTTCCAACAAGGTGGCGCTCCTCCACACTGGTTCAATGAATTTCTTACTACTTAGGACAAAATTTTCCCTGGCCTTTGGATTGGTAGGGAGGACCGATCGCGTGGCCTCAAAGATCTCTCGATTTAACACCGATATATATCATTCTCTGGGGCTACGTAAAAGATTAATTTTACGCCACGCCAGTCACAGAATTTCGTGGTCTTCGGGACAGCATCATGGAGGCTATTGAGAGCATTTTAGAAGATATGCTCCAGCGTACTTGGCAAGAAATTGTTCATCGCCTTGACATTGTCACAGTGACAGGTGGAGCTCACATGGAGATGTGGTGATGTGCATATCAAAACATGAGTTATTCTTTAATATAAACGTTGTTGTAAGTTCTATCTTCAACCGTTTACATACAATTGAAAAGATGGTCGTTAGAGCGGTCCACTCTGTATAGTTTTTTTTTTAATATAAGAAATGCCTTAAAATGAAGTGAGATACTGTGTTCAAAGTAACCTACATTCAGCATATATGCAAAATGTGTATTAGTCGTTGTTCAGATTCTTTAGCCAACTTATCAATAAAACCCGTTAACAAACAAGTGAACGCTAATCTAAGCTGGTGAACTCCCCATTTTCTCACCTTAACTTGACCGAACTAACATTAACTTACTAATTTTCTCATCCAAATTTACCCACAAATTTAGGTGAACTCTTGGGATATATGTGAACAAACAAGTTGCCAATTGGCTCTAGCGGAAACATGTGTTATCACATTGGCCAAAACGATGCTAAAAGTCACTTTTTCTCCGATCGAATATTCACTGGTGACATGGTGGCATAGAATAGCCAAATTTTTCTTGGAGGTTCAGTGAACCGTTGAACATATAGGACGCACACCCACTGAAAAGTATTATTCTATTACGATGCTAATAATAAATGTTCACTATAAAATACATTAAATACAATATATGGTATTTTATATATTATTTTTTATATGGCTATAGCGATCCCAAAAGCTGCAATTTGCCTTATTGGGACCGTATACTTTATATATAAAATTTGGTTGAAAATTTTCCAGGCGTTCGAGAGTTAAGTTTGGCACATACATACACACACACACACATGCATCCATTCAATTATATATTACTGCACATAGAATAATCACATCTGAGAACTTGGCATTCCTTTCCACTGTGTACGTAGTAGAGAATATTCAATATTTCCCAACTACCATGTAGAGATATCTTGGCCTACAATTAAGCCATTGATGGGTTGCAGAAAGGAGATAGAGAATGGGGCTTTGTTCAATTCTAGTCATGTCTGTAGGAGGGTGAGCAGAGGAATACAAAGTGCGGGGGAGGAAACCCACGCATGCTCCATGTCCAGGGGTTTTTAACCCCAGACACGCGTCAACCGCAACACACGCTCTGCCTGCAGGGAAACAATGCAACTTCGAACTGTGAAAATAACACAGATGTTAAAACTGGTACAGCATACAGCATGGGGTGAAACTACTGCTTTTACAAGCTATTGAGGTTGTTCTCACGAAAACATTATTTTTAGAAAACTTTTACAAACGTTCATAGACAACAATAACAACAAATAATAATAATAATAATAATAATAATAATAATAATAATAATAATAATAATAATAATTATATGTTATTATTATTATTATTATTATCACTATTATCATTTATTATTAGTATACTTACTTACTCACTGGCACTATCGAACCCGTAGGTTCATGGCCGCGCGGACATAAGCTCTCCATACATCCCTATCCTGAGCTAATGCTTTCCAATCATTCCCTGTATAATCTACTTCCCTCAAATCATAGATAATGTTGTTTCTCCCACCTCATTCTTGGTCTACCAACTGGGCGTTTTCCTTCTGGCTTTCCTACAAGAAGTTTCCATGCACGTCTTTCATTCCCCATACGCGCAACATGTCCTGCCCATCGCAGTCTACGAGACTTAACTGTTCTTATTATATCTGGCTTCCTATAAAGACCATGTAGTTCATTGTTATGTAGTCTTCTCCATTCACCTGTCTGTTCATCTCTCTTTGGTCCAAAAATTTTCCTAAGTACTTTATTCTCAAATACTCGTAATCTCCTTTCCTCCCTTAAAGTAAGAGTCCATGTTTCGCACCCATATAATATAACTGGTAGAATAATAGTTTTATATATTTTCAGTTTAACGTTTTTTGAAAGGAGTTGGGACATCAAGAGTCTCTGCAATGCATAATAGCATGCATTTCCAGAATTGAGCCTATGTTTAATTTCTTTGTGCATCTCATTCCTATTTGTGATTATTGTTCCTAGGTATTTGAATTCAGCCACTTCCTCAAAATTTCCCTCATTTGTCATTAGCTGTCCATTTCCATTATATAATGAATTTCTACGTGTGACCATATATTTAGTTTTACTGATATTTACTTCCAGTCCTAATTTCTTAGTGTTACTCAATAGTGTGTGCGTGTTGTCCTTTAGTATCTCCTCGCTATCGGCCAAGTAAGTACTACATCATCAGCATAAACTAACAGTTTATTAATACCATTGAGTTGTAAGCCTTCCTCATTTTCTAAAGATTTAATGGCATGCTCTAGTACAAATTAAATAGTAGAGGAGAGAGTGCATCTCCTTGCTTCAACCCATTCTGGATTTCAAAAGTGTCTGAAAACTGTTTGCCTACACGCACCCTACTCTTTGTGCCATTTAGACACATTCGTATAAGTCTAACTAACTTTTTAGGAATTCCGAACTCCAGCAGGATACTATATAACTTCTCCCTCTTAATTGAATCATATGCTTTTTTGAAGTCTACATATAGTTGATGTACAATACCATTTTTTTTTTATATTTCCCATTTCTTTTCTAAAATCTGTCTTATACTAAAAATCTGATCTGTTGTAGACCTGTTTTCTTCTAAATGCACATTGATGATCTCCTAGAATGGTCATCAATATAGGGAGTAAGTTCGCTTACTAATATATTTGTTAGAATGTTGTAGGAAGTTGAAAGTATGAGATGCCCCTATAGTTGTTGCCATCAGTTTTATCTCCTTTCTTATAAATTGGTACGATAATTGATTTCCTCCATTCATCTGGAAGAGCTTCTTTTCCCAAATCATACTAGCAACCAACGTATCTTGTCCATCAATTTTCTTCTCCCCCCCTGATTTTATCAGTTCTGCTGGGATCTCATCTGAACCTGAGGCTTTATACATCTTCAATTTTTCAATTGCCATTTCAACAACCTCTAATCGCACTTGGCTCTGCGACTAGCATTTTCTGCTGTCTGTAACTTATCCTCCTCAATGTCCTTTCTGATGTACATTTAATAGCTGATTAAAATAACTTTTCCATCTATTTAATAACTCTTGGAATCTGCAATCATATCCCCATTTTCATTCCGAATTATGTTGTTTTATTATTAGTAATGCATTAACTATTTATTATTTTATTATTATTATTATTATTATTATTATTATTATATTATTATTATTAATGATAATAATAATGAAAGAGGTGCCTGGAAGCTTCTGGTAGGAAACACAAAATGAAAACACCCAGTTGGTAGACCAAGAATGAGGTGGGAGAAAAACATTAACCATGATTTGAAGAAGTAGACTATACCCGTGATGACTGGAAAAAAATAGTTCAGATAGGGATGAGGAGCGCTTATGTCGCACAACCATGAAACTACGAGTACGATGGTGTCAGTGAGTAGTATACGATAATAATAATGATGATGATGATGATGATGATGATATTGTGATAATGGTGATAATCATAATGATGACTATTTAACTCATGCCCCAAATGGGAGTCAAAGACCAATCACGTATACAATGATTTTTTATTTACAACCAATCACAGTCTGTTTCGACTAGATTTACCAACTAAAGTTTACCATAATAAGAAAGCACCTCCTTCTTAACATTCTGAATAGGTCATATCATTATTTGCAGTGACTGACTCAATAGAAATACGGCTCACCAGATTGTATATATAGTACATGAATGTCACACAACCCGCATGCGGGAGTAATATAAAAACATTTGTAGCAATTATTATACCACCAAAAAAAGATACCACTGTTTGCACTTTTTAAATGTATTTTTTCCCAGAATAATATATTGTCATATTTACATCATAGGACATCAGAAATGTGTTTCATTTTTCTTCTACTAGAGTGCAATCTTATAATATTGCGTTCCTTTGGCAATAAATAATATGATCTGGTTGCAGTGACGAACAAAAGAAGCAAATGAAGCATACCAAATCGCTTCTCAATTGTTTTCAAACATCACGTTTACATTACATATATAAATATTTTAAAATAACTATATTTAAATAATGATTTGTGAGTAAACAGCTTAATTTAATCGTTAAATAGTCCTAAACAATGACCACTCTTGATTTCCAACTTCTCTAGATAATTCACTCATACTCACTTCGTGAGTCGTGAATTTATCGATAATTGGAAATCACTCGTGGCATTACTTATGACAACTATTTATCTCATAGACGGATAAATTACCTCTCCCTGTTCAAAAATATGCCTCTTCCTGTCAGTGTTGCCAACACAACTCTTTGAAATTAAAATTCGTAATGAGAGATAATCTACGCAAATTAAACTTTTTTGACAAGAATATCGAATCAACAATGTACGAACGATATGGTACAGCAAGAAATGCCAAACAAACAAACGACTTCACAAAAATTACAAAAAAAAGTTAGTTATGTTGCTCTAAAATTATAAATGTTGTATAATTAATCAGCATTATTGTTAAAAGTTTTATTTCTCATAATTCTCTGAATTGATTTTTCCCAAGCCCAAGAATATGTAATAGTAAAGATTGCTATTTATAACTATACAGTCGGCTTACAATCGCCCGGAAGTAAGATCAGAATACATAACCCCACATGTGGTAATATTAACAAAGATTATAATATATTTTAGCTTCTGATATTGTATTATTTCCTAATAGTCACTCCCAAATCCAACGTGAGATTAAGTTTTTCATTAGACAAAATCACTCGCGAACTTTTTTTCGCTCGTAATTTTTCAGAAAAACACAACCTCTTGTTAAATTACTGATAATAATCATAATAATGATGATGTATGATGATGATAATGATGATGATAATTATGATAATCACAGTGGTAATTATGAATCAACAATGATGATAATCATATGACGATTATAAAGATAAAATAATAATAATAATATAATAATAAATACTATGATATGATGATGATGAACTGATACTGATAATGATCTGATACGATAATGATGAATGGAGGATCTGATACTGATAATGATGATGATGATACTGATAATGATACCGATAATGATGATGATACCGATAATGATGATGATGATGATGATGATGATGAGATGGATATGATAATAATAATAATAATAATAATAATAATAATAATAATAATAATAATAATAATAATAATAATAATAATATATAATAATAATAGGGAAATTTTGAAGTGACTGAATTCAAAACATATGCTGTGATGATTTTCTTGGCCCGATCCCTCCATCATTATACTGGAAGAAAGAAAAGAAAAAACAGCTGAATACCGTGCTTAACTAAATGCCATGCGCTGGAATGTGTTTGGGGATGGGGGATGAAAACACACAAGGATTTCCAAGAATTTGACAAGACCAATGAGAATAAAATTGTATTGTGAATATTGTTGGACAAGGTCGGCACTCAATGTTAGAAGACGATAGTAGAAATCATGACAACTGAATCTGCACAGGCTATAGGAACAACATTTACAAATAAGAATGAGATGCACAAATAAATAAATATAGCCTCAATTCTGGGAATACATGCTATTTATTATACATTAAAGAAACTCTTGTCGTTCCAACTCCTTTCAAAAAACATAAAATGGAAATATATAAAACTGTTATTCTCCCGCTATATTATAAGGATGCGAAACATGGGCTCTTACTTTAAGGGAAAAGAAAAGATTACGAGTATTTGAGAGTAAAGTTCTTAGGAAAAATGTTGGACCAAAGAGAAACATACAGACGTGTGAATGACGAAAACTACATACCAGTGAGTTACATGGTATTCATAGGAAACCCAGTGGCGGAGGGTCCATATTAGCACTGCTAGCCCGGCTAACACTTTCAAAAGTTAGAATTATACTCTTTGACATTAAATTAAAACGAAACATAATACCGGCGTAACCCTCAATCGAACCACTTATCGATTATCATCCTTGATCACTATCTGTCGCTATGAAATTTAAATGACCAATATTTGCAATAAATCCCCAAATCTATGTTTAAAAAATATATTAATAACATTAAAATTACCAAACGTTTATTAAAAATGGGGGCACGCCGTAGCATAGTGGTAAAGGCACTGAGCTATAAGCCGAGGGTCGAGAGTTCAAGTCCCGATGGGGTCAGGATTTTTAAACTGACCCAAACCCTCTGGCGGCACATGGCCCTGGGGTCGACTCAGCCTCTAACTGAAATGAGTACCAGACACTTGTTCTGGGGGTAAAGGCGGCCGTCACGCAGGGCTGACACCCGGCTGACATAAAGTGCCGATTGTCTAGAAAAAGTGGGAGCCTTAACCTCCTACTACCCCAGGGGCCTCCGGGCCTGTTGTGGGTCACTTTACTTTTACTTATAAAAATGGGTGTACACTTACTTATCACTCCCTAACGCTGATCCAACCAGCGATAACCCAAAACAGCGATAGAAAATCATAGACTAAGTAATATACTCTGTGGCGAAAATAGCAATTAGCATCACAATATTGTCTAGAGTGTCATAATATTTAAATACGAGTAAATACCCAAAATTGTCTAATAATGTTTATAAAATTGTTTGAAAAAGTTTAAAATATTAAATAATGTTAGTAAATACAGAAGAAGAGCTATAGTTTACAACATCATCATCATCATCATGAACAAATTCGTTTTAGGCCATGTGGCCTGTACGGTAAACCTAGCGAAGATGGTCTTGATCTTTCCACCGATGTTTTGGTCTTCCTTGGTCCCTATGTCCCGTTGGGGTATCTTGGAATGCCAATTTTTTGGAAGTCTATTTCTTGCCATTCTTCTCAAGAGATTTTTCCATTCTTGTTGGTATCTTTGGAGATCTCATCTTTAAACTTGCTACTCCAAGTTTTCCTCTGATAGTAGTGTTCCTTTGGTGATCCAGTCTATTAACTCCTAACAATATCGTAAGAGCCGCATTGGCTTACTTGAAGTTTATGAGAGTTTCTTTTATTTAAAATCCAAATTTCACTTCCGTATTTTAGAGCAGCTTTTGATGTGACGTTATGTAATCTTAGTTTTTGTCTCTGTCCTCATCTGTTTACCAAAATGTCTTCGTATTACCCATTCATTTTATTTTATTTTTGTAATTTTTGAATCAATGTCACTCTTATACTCTGCAAATACACTTCCTAAGTAGAGAAGTCTGACACTTGTTCTATAATTTTTCCATCAATCTCAATTTTCAACCGTTGATATGTTTTTTTCCACACATGGCCATTGTTTTGGATTTTGATGTGGAAATTTTCATATTATATTTGCTGGCAATTTTTGAATAATTATATGCTGCTATTTGTAAGCTATCTTCGGAATCTGATAATATTATTTGATCATCAGCATATAATATTGTTTTGAATAATTTTTATTCCTAGTTTATTTAGTTTACAACAATATAACTGAAAATCAAGCGTTAGTAGAAGTGTAGTTGAAGCCCCGGAACGAGATACAACATGCATTGATAGTAGTCTGAATGTTGTTAAACAATAGTAACACTAATGTTACTAGTAGAATTCCATGCATGCAATGTGCTTAAACATCGTTAAAAAAATCCCCACCATACTGTTAGCATGTCCTCCCCGAGGCTAACATGGAACGAGATCTTCATAACTTTTTGGCGCAGGTGCATTCAAGCTGATCGTTAATACATCGTGCTGCATTTCAAGCCGAGTACCAGGTTGCCCAATGCGACTCTCTCTGTATCTGCCCTTAGCACTCTAGAAACCGGTTCTCTATGCTCTAGAAACGGCTAACAACGAGGTTTCGGTAATCCGTGGTTTTCGGTTGCTCCGAGTTTAAGTTCTGTTTAGGCCCACACACGTAGTGCTTCTGAGCGTATCAAATACGGTAATTAAACCACTAAATAAATATTATCATGGGAGAGGACTGTGCTTGAATTATTGAAGACTTGTTAAGTCATCCCTTTACCTGCAGAAGCTTACTTAAAAAGAAAAAAAATGTTAATAAACGAACTTCTAATTAAAATAGTCAAACAAAAACAAAAGTGCGTCGTTTAAAGACGGGACATGAAGATTGGATAACATGACATATGCTGCAGGAAGTCATGTTCCCTTTACTTTTAGTCCCTGCCTTCAATTTTCGAACGGAGAAAAATGTTTGGGACAACAAATGGGGTTTCTGATGTAATAGTTTTCATGTGCTTAAAAACGACATGAACTATCTGAAGTCCAAGTTAACTGTGAAATTTTAGAAAGTAAATTATATAGGAGTTGTTGTTGGAAAACATTCGCTCAGGATAGGAAACATCTTATGTCCACACGGCTATTTATCTCCGGGTTCGAAACTGCCAGTGAGTTATTTAAATTTATAACATAATCTTACCTAACATAAAACTAGAGACGTAGACGATGCTCCCTTTACGTTCGTGGTAGTAGTAAAAATTATGCATGTAATTTGTGTTTCAAATTTGAATAAATATAGAATCATGATAAATTGGTGACCTGTGGCGCGGTCTCACATGCCGCTTGTGTTTGTTACCTTCAATGTTTTACTTTGCTGCGCATGAAGGTTCAGGACTTTCTCATATTGCCCCCCCCCCCTTAAATCGGATATTTTTGTTAATTAGGAACAACTCTTGGCTACAAATGAACGGATTAATATGGTTTTTAAAAAGGGAAAGTGGTTCCACTACAGGTCATTGTAGACACTTGGGGGTAGTAGAAGATTAAGGCTCCCACTTTCTCTAGGCAATCGACACTTGAGGTTAGCCGGGTTATTAGTCCTGCTTGACGGGCGACTTTACCCCCAGAACAAGCTCTATGGTATTCATTTCCATTAGAGGCTGAATAGACCCCAGGGCCATGTGCCATCAAAAGGTTTGGGTCAGTTTAAAAATCTTGATTCCACCGAGCCTCGAACCCTCGACTTTCCGGATTGTAGCGTATTGCCTTAACGATTTAAACTATTTTTTGTACCAAAAAATTAAAAAGTAGAATACATAGCGTAGAAATTAACTTCCTTAGAAGAACAAAAGGCTGCACAAGAATGGGATCGGTTAAAGAATGAAAGATAAGAACAGAGTTATATATATATATATATATATATATATATATATATCCATTAAATGATAAAATCAAAGGATATAGAGAAAAAATGGTTTAGACATGTGGAAAGAATGAACGTAACATATGGATTAATGATTAATAAATGTATTTAAAATGTATATAAATAAGTGAATATTAAATATTAATCAATTATTCCATAACATTATTTAAGTTTTAATCATGAAGAGTGATAAAATTATATTGGAATATATCTACCATCGGGATATTATAAAGAAATTATTTTATTTGATAGTATGATTATATTTTCTATTATAAAATTAATTTTTATTGTCCGTGTTTACCAAAAGCAGCATTTAACTACAACCAAGAGGTTCAAAGGAATGTAGGAAGGCCAGTGAAAATATGGACAGAACAACTGTGAGGCGGAACAGGCATTTTGCCTAGCCCGTGAAGTGAAGAAGAAGAAGAAGAATTAAACTATGGCGTGCCTCTTAATATGGTTTTATTGTGAGTAAACATAAAAATATTTGGCCGCTTTTTCAAACCACATGTCATTCGGTTTGGTTTATTTATTTATTTTTTTTTTTACTTTACTATTATTAGGCTGTCAACCGCTATGGTCTCGAGATAGCGTGCTGCCTTGTCACGCAGCGGGCCCGGGTTCGATCCTCGGTCGGGACAAGTTTCCTGGGTGATGTTTTTTTTTCGGGGTTTTTCCTACATCCTGTAAGGACAAATGTTAAGAAACCTCATTTCAGGCTTACCTACTAGACATTTTCCCACTGGTTTTCCTACAAGAAGTTTCTGTTCCCCTTTTCCATTCCCTAGTTCGTGGCCATATCTCCTGGCCATGTGCAGTCTATGAAACTTAATTGTTTTTTATTATACTTGGTTTTCCCATAAAATTCACGTAGCTCATTGTTATGCAGTCTTCTCCATTCGCTTGTATGTTGATCTCTTGGTCCAAAAATTTTTCCTAAGAACTTTAATTCTCAAATCTATCCTCTCTCTATCTCTCTCTCTTCTCTCTCCTCACTCATACTCCTCTCTCTCTCTCTCTCCCTCTCGCTCTCTCTCTCTCTATCTCTCTCTCTCTCTATATCATATCTATGATATATAATATTATAATATATGACTACTCATCATAGGGAATTAGATAAATAAGAATAAAATTAATATGTTGTGCTAGGATGCCTGATTGTTGAAACTATATAGCTGGTATGTCAACTAACGTATTAAGTTAGAGGTTTTGTGTTAAAATAACTGGTTCAAGTGTTTATTTTTTTTTCATGTCATATTTTAGCCTTCATTGCTAAATGTCAAAATTTTATTGTAACATCGAAATAAAGATGCATTACTACTATAAAGTAAATATTATTTTTTAAATGCTCGCTTGATATAGAGGCCATGAGATGGTAACGCGACCGATGTTCCTGTGCCTCTCACTATAGAGAATATATATTTTTGGAGCAATAAGGAATCAGGAACGGATCATGGAAAATTCTAACAAATTAAGAAATAAATAGAATTATCAAAAACAGAAATATAATTAACTTCAATAAAGCACAAAGATTAAGCTGGATTGTACACCACACACACACACACACACATATATATATATATATATATATATATATATATAGAGAGAGAGAGAGAGAGAGAGAGAGAGAGAATGGATGATGAAAGGATGGTAAAAAAAGATTTGAAAATGTAAAGCCATTAATCCCTAATATATTGGACGACCTAAAGAAGGTGAGAAGATGTTGATGTAAATGACATAAAATTGATGAAGATAAAAAATTGGAACAAATGTGTCCAGAACAAAAGTATGGAAAGAACTCGCTGAGAAGGCCAAAACATTCTCCGATTGAAGCTGTAGAGCCTTATTAACAAATATATATATATATATATATATATATATATATTCACTGCTCAAAACAATTAGAGGAACACTTGTAATAAATTGAATAAGTAATTGTTTTTTAAAGCTGTGATGCTGAAAAGTTGGACATATGTAAATTTAATTATTAATTTTATCATTGGATACAAATTTTAAAGATTCATAGGCCTAAATACAGAGAAATTACCAGCAACTAACAAATATAGAGATTTTTTGTTATTTTGGAAGGCACTGGCCACTTCTAATTGGTAAGCTTCCTGATTTTTTTTTTTGGTTTGTGCTTATGACGAATGTTGATTATTGCCTTTTTATATTGAAGTCTCTGACAAAATGAGGCATTTTAATTGGAGTTTGAAGTGTATCATGCTCTTCACATATTTTACGATAAAATTCAATCTCTGCGACAAGTGGCTATAGAGCTTTGGGTTTCTCCTTCCGTGGTGTCCAGGTTACGCAACAGGCACAGAGAGACAGGTCAGTATGTGTAGAAGACGTGGCCAGGGCCGTAATTTAAAACAAGCCCCCAGGATGACAGATACGTTGTTTTTCTGCTCTTCGATAGCGTACAAAAACTGCAAAAGACCTGCAGAATGACCTTCATATGGCTTCCGGAATCCGGGTTTCAGACCGAACCAAAGGAACAGATTAAGAAGAGAATATTCGTCCAAAAAGGGCCGTTAAAAAAACACGCTCTTAACAAATGGGGCATAAGGCAGCAAGACGTACGTATGCTGAAAACCATGTTGATTGGAACCTGACCAGTGGGAGTCTGTGCTCTTCTCAGACGAATCCAGGTATCGTCTTACACGTGTGATGGTCTATTGAGGTGTGTGGAGACGGCCAGGAGAAAGATTTTTCTGCAGAGGCTGTGACAGGAAATGATAGATTCGGAGGGAGGTTTATAATGGTGTGGGCCGGAGTTATGTACAACAATCGTAGGACCTTGTACTTGTTCCCCAGCGACTGAATGCTGTCCGGTATATTGAGCACGTGTCTGGAATAGCATGTAGATACCTGTTGCCATTGGAATAGGCCCTGGATTTCTGTTTATGCAGGATAATGCCAGGGCACATTCTGCGGCTGTCACCAGGGATTTCCTGAGGAGGGATGAAATTGAGGTAATGGAGTGGCCAGCGGTCAGCCCAGATCTCAACCATATTGACACTTGTGGGATCTTCTAGACAGGAAGGTCAGGAACCGACATCAAGCTCCACAAACTCTGCAGCAACTTGGAGATGCTCTGAAGGAGGAATGGGAGAATATCCCGCAAGAGGAAATCCAGAATCTTATTGGGAGCATGTCACGAAGGTGCCAAACTGTCATCGAATGTCGTGGAGGCCATACACGATACTAACTCTATATAACGAGTGTTTAACTTTGAAAAATAAGCACAAGATTCAATTGCTTACATAGCGGAAGTATTTGAAAATTAATTGTCAGCGTTATTCATTTGTTTTTACTGACATGAGCAATAAATAAATAAATAACGTACTTTATTAATTTCATGTTTGTACCTTTATCCAATGAAAAAATATTTGCATATTTCATAGGTGTTCCTCTAATTGTTTTGAACAGTGTATATATATAAAAGGAAGAAAAATAAATGTTTATGCTAGGGTGCCTGAATGGACTAACTGGAATGTCACTAATGTAAAAAGTTAGAGTATCGGGTTCAAATCCCGGTTCAAACGTTTAATATATACAGGGTGGAAAATTATTTAAACAGACAAACTCTGGGAGGTTATAGAGGACACCAAAACAATTGTTTTTCCCTAATGCCATTTTTTCCTATGAGGATTATTTAAACCGGTAGAGGGCGTATTACGCTCTTCAGTTGTCATGACTGCAACTGCTGTTGATGGTAGGAATTGTTTTATCCACCAGTGTAG
Source organism: Diploptera punctata (assembly GCA_030220185.1). Classification (NCBI taxonomy): domain Eukaryota; kingdom Metazoa; phylum Arthropoda; class Insecta; order Blattodea; family Blaberidae; genus Diploptera; species Diploptera punctata. Next base: position 22,774 of record JASPKZ010001748.1, read on the forward strand.
TACCGGTAGTGAATTGTATCTGTTTACTAATGGAGCGTACACCTGGAGTGAGTTCACTGATATGTGTGGGCCCGGTGTTGTTGGGACTGTTTATTTGGGACAATCTCCTACCTAGGCCATTAAATGGCAGGAACTATTACAATTTTTCGCCAGAGCATTGCCAGAATTGCTTGGAAGACGTCCCGCTTCCTACAAGACAACGCATGTGGTTTCCAACATGATGGGGCGCCGGCACATTTCAGTCGTCATATGCGTCGATTCTTGAACCAACAGTTTTCAGAAAAGTTGATTGGCAGAGGGTGGTCCTGTACCATGGCCTGCTCGATCCCCAGATATGACCCCTTTGGATTTTTTTTTTTTGGGAGAGATGCGCAACCTTGTTTACACAACTCCTGTTGCATCAGAAAAGGGTCTGGTTTGCCCGGATAGTAGCAGCAGCAGGAGCAATTAACGATACTCCTGAGTTTTTGCCGTTGTTAGAAACATGATCGCGGTCTGTGTTTGTAACCTTTGTTTACATGTCAATGGAGGCATTTTTTAACCTCTACTGTAATTTAAGGTGTGTTAAATTGTTGTCTCTTGGAATAAAAATGTAAAAAGTGTTTGTTGGTTTAATTAATTTGCCGCTAGAGAAATCTTCCTCTACCGGTTTAAATAATCCTCATAGGAAAAATGACATTAAGGAAAAATATTTGTTTTGGTGTCCCCTACAACCTCCCAGAATTTGTCGGTTTAAATAATGTTCATCTGTGTATATATATATTCTATCCACCGCCTGTGATCTCGAGGGTAGCGTGCTGCCTTGTCACGCAGCCCCGGGGGGGTCCGGGTTCGATTCCCAGTCGTGACAGGCTCATGGGTGAGGTTTTTTTCGTTTTTTTCTCACCTGTAAGACAAATGTCAGGAAAGCTTAGTATGGGCCCAACCGTTCCGAAAACAATCATCCGGCCATCATCATCACACCACCTTATCATATCATCATCATCCCTCCCCTCCTGTCACCGGTGTAGAAAGCTACCATACCTATAATCGCTAATAAAGCTGCAAAGCATAGTATGAAAATGCTATGATTGCATTGAAAGACCTGCCCTCGGGCAGAATTAGTATGGATGGAGATATATACATATATAGTTTATATATATATATATATTATATCATTGATCAGAAGAGCTGTGGCTCTGTAATACAATGCTTTCTCTCCATGATTACGTAGAAGATGAATGTGTGTTTGATGGTTATAATATATACGCCTGCTATATAAAGTGCAGTTGTATTTATGAAGGAATTAACGTAATGCGTCCTGGTTCAGCCTCAGAGATACTTTAAATGTTTCATAAAAATTAGCTTATTTTAGAAATTGCAGTAAAAAGCAGACCTGACCTAGATTTTGAAACTCTCTTCTAACTTAGGTGTAATGTACTTCCAGACATGTACTGCAGACTGTCTCCATCTCTAGATGAGATGAAATGTTTTTCTCTTGATATGAGTCATGTGGTACCTGGAGAGGAAATGTAGGCTAATTATCCCTAAATTAGTTTTAAATGGAAATGAAAACTGCAGGAAAGCTCAACCGAGCATTGATTCCCTTGGGAATTGGGGGATAGTCAAGGTCCGGGGGCTATAGATTAGGGAAGCGAACGTAGCGGATTCCGTCTTAATAGGACTTTCTCAATATATTTTTTGTCTAAAAAAACTTATTAACATAGCAATAAGAAATTAATTAAGGGTAAGCTTAATTAATTTAATAGAAATAATTATTAAAATTAGAAGAAACTGGTAAGACAAATCCAACAAGAACGTCAACAAAATGGCTACATAAATTAATTAAAAAATAGGTTTTTCCCGGGGTTTTTCCTAACCTGTAAGACAAATGTCAGGTAGCTTTAAGGCCCAAAAGATCCCCCCGAACATCATCTGGTCATCATCATCATCCCTTACCGGCGTGGAAAGCAACGAACAGCAACCACACCTATAATTGCCTACTAAAGCTGCAAAAGAATAGCATGAAAATGCTATGATTGCAGTGAAAGACCTAGGCAGAACACTATATAATAGAATAATAATAATAATAATAATAATAATAATAATAATAATAATAATAAAATATATTTATTTATATAATATTCTCAAACGTGTCCAACTTAGAATCGGGTTAAGGAATGAGATGAGATGAAGCCCCTATGTTTATTAGAGGCTTGTGAGCGACCACGCCTGAACCCACCGTCCACAGGGCGGATGAACGAAATGGATTAAGTGTGGAGAAATGGTGAAATTAAATTTATAGCAGGGGAAAACGGAAGAAATCCCGAGAAAACCCTTTCCAAGTTCCGTTTATTACACAGGCCTGCGAACTTAATTTATTTTTTTTTCTGCTGCACAGGGTTTTTAACAGGTCTCTAAACCTAATTTTGGTGTGCTGAATTCAAATATGTTAACAGTTTTTTTCGTTTACGTAAGGTTTTTTGCCATGTTGAAATTAAATATATATTACTTTCTGTATTACTTCGTATATGTAATAATTCTAATAATTTAAATTGCTGTAAAACTACAAAACTGCTTGATACAATAGCAATTGTGCAGTTTAAAATAGTTTAAAATAAATAAAAAAAATACTAATATATCTTAAGATCACTATTTTCTCCTCCGCTTAGCAAAAAATGAAAGGTGAGTTGATTGGCGTTTGTGTTCCTGTTGAGGTTTTTCTCACCAAAAACCAACAATAGTAGGTAATCTTAGAGAACATAGACATCGACCCTGGTACCTCGTTTCCATCTCTTTTATGTCCTGATGGAATCACTCACCATCTTCTTCACTTAGTGCTCCTAAATTCTCTGGAAAATGTTGAAGATGATACTGTAGTGGAGGAAATGTAACTTCATGTTCGTATTACATCCCAGAATCCTGAACTTTTCAAGAATGTTTTTTTTTATAATTTTCTCATATTGATCCCATTAAACATTACCCAGAAACTTCTCAATGACGTCCTTGTATGATTCCCAAGCTTATAGTTCTATGCCAGACATGCAGTTTTTAAGTAACATTCCTAACAAGTTTGCGAATCTGCGGCCATAAAAACATCTTTCTTCACTTTTGTCTCCGATAGTAACATTTTTTTTAGCAATGTATTGGTAACAAGGGACATTTTTGTCTAAAATTTTAATAAAGTGTCTCATTAATCCTAGTTTTATATGCAAAGGAGGTAGCAACTTTTTTTTGAATCAACTTATTACATTTTTTTGTCTCTGGCACCAGTAGCTTCCTTTTCGGCCAATTAGTAACTTTCCAGTGTATTTTCCTGCCTCTAGAGTCTCATTCGCACGAAAAACACGGAAATTTCGTGAATCTTCCTTGTTGTCCCAATAAAATACCACACATTTTAAGGTCACAGCACATGTACCACTTGTGTTATATATATATATATTCAGTGGCCAGAGACCGAACTTGAATCCAAAACGCGGAAAACCCAAGAAAACACTCATATTTATACTTATATCCGCGAAAATCTGCAATGTAACATATATATAGAACACATGTTTGTATATGTTTCTTTCGTGCACAATGACTAAACTATTGGTAGTGAAACTAATTTATCTCCATTATGCAGAAGAATGTATTTTTAGACTTTATTTTGCTAGAATCAATAATATTCACCAACTGGTTCATAAACCGTTACAGCCGGGATATAACAACAGTACACTACTTACTCTCCCCCACTACGAAATAATTGTTTTTAATTTTTCTTCACGATTTCTATACCAATAAAGTTGTACGAGGGATATAAAGATCGTCTTCTTTAAATCTCGAGCCTAAAAGTTCACTTTTTTCTTTTGTAAGATCCAAATAGCGTACCAAATAGTTTAATTTTGATTAATTGATAGGATATGGGCTTGTAGTCTTTGATTCTAGGGGCAAACTGAAATCATCTTCTGTTCAAGTTTTAAGAATTGTGCTGGATGTGGAAGGAGTGCTGGTACTACCCTCTTATAACGTTGTTGGTAGTATTGGAATTGTAATATCTGGCCCATGTGCTGACGGCTTATTACTTCCGCAGTTTTTCGTCGGAAACTGTGAAATGTATAACCAAGAGAAGATCGTAGAATTAACCCACCCTCAGTTAAACACTATGACAAACTAGTATGAATAAAATCAGTGATTATATTATAAAATTGTATTATATTTTAGGTGTTTACATATTTTAATACAGCACGTATATACCGCATACAACTGGTGGACCGCGCTATCTCATTCTTATGTTAAAAAATAGAATTCTGCAAAACTGTACGTTATACGCAAAAACTAGTAAGAGTTCCGTTATCATGGTACTTGACTTGACTTATTTGCATTAAAATATTTCATGCCGCAAAATCTTCGCAGGCCTGTGTTATGCATTACAGGGACTCTTGTCCCAAATTATCTCAAAAAACATTAAACTGAAAATATATACAACTGTTATTCTTCCAGTAATATTATATGGATCCGAAACATGTCTTACTAATTTAATGGAGGAGAAGACAATACGAGTATTTTAGAATAAAGTGCTTAGGAAAGCTTTTTGGACCAAAGACAGATGAATAGACAGGTAAATGGAGAATACTACATAACAGTGAGCTACATGATCTTTATGGGAAACCAGATATAATAAGAACAGTTAAGTCTTGTAGACTACTTTGAACTGAACATGTGGCACGAATTGACAATGAAAGATGGGTAATGCAAACTCCTTGTAGGAAAACCAGAGGGAAACCGCCCAGTAAGTAGACCAAGAATATGATGGAAGAATAATATTAAACATGCTTTAAGGAAAGTGGATTATAGCCTATAGGGGATGATTGGAAAATATTACCTAAGCATAGGGATGTGGGGACGCGCCGTAGCGTAGTGGTTTAAGGCACTGCGCTACAAGCCGGAAAGTCGAGGGTTCGAGTCCCGTGGGGGTTAGGATTTTTAAACTAACCCAAACCTTCTGGAGTCACTATGGTCCTGGGGTCGACTCAGTCTCTGACGGAAATGATTTCCAGACGCTTCTTCTGGGGGTAATGGCGGCCGTCACGCAGGGCTGACAACCCGGCTGACATCAAGTGCTGATTGTCTAGAAAACAGTGGGAAACCTTAACCTCCTTACTACCCCCAAAGGGCCTCCTGAGGCCTTGGTAGTGGGAACACTTTCCTTTAACATAGGGATGTGTGGAGGGTGTATGTACTTACGGGTTCGATGGTGTCAGTTAATATGTAGATCAATGAAAACTACTATTTTTATTATTTGCAGGCAGTATGACTTCCATTCCTTCGGATTTTCGATTAAAACTGAAAATTTAATACTAGGATAATGTTGATCGTAAGTTAATTAGAAATGCGAATTAATATCGGCGTGTAATCGGGATCCGTCGCGTCGCCATGCTTTGCAATGAAGTGGTTCGCCAGGCGCGTAGCATTGCACTTAAGACTGTGAAAACTTGACACAGGGGTAGTAGTCAAATATTCTTTTTCATAAAAAACACCATCACACATCACCGCTTGATGAACGAGTACGGGTAATCGCAACCTCCGCCTCACTTACCATATGGCATTGTAGCATTTTGATGTGCGACAAATAAAACACGCCGTATAGATACGAGCAAGCTGATTTCAGGCTTAGCACTTATGGAAATTAACCGTTAAATTACAATACAAAAGTTTCGCCAAATTAAAGGAGTTAAACTTTGTAATTGGGATGTACATAAGCTCTCCAACACCCCTATCATGTGCTAACGTTTTCCACATCCCGTGTATAATCTACTACCCGTAAACCATGGTTAGTGTCATTCCCCCATCTCATTCTTGGTTTGTCTACTGAACGCTTTCCTTCTGGTTTTCCTACAAGAAGTTTCCATGTCCCTCTTTCATTCCCCATTCGTGTCGCATATCCTTCTCATCGCAGTAAACGAGACTTAACTCTTCTTATTATATCTGGTTTCCCATACAGATCGTGAAGATTACTGTTATATATCTTCCATTCGCCTGTCTGTCCATCACTCTTTCGTCCACAACATTTTCTTAAGATCTTTGTTCTCAAAACTCATAACCTTGTCTCATCACTTAAAGTAAGAGTCCATGTTTCACATCCATTTAATGTAACTGGGAGAATAACAGTTTTATATAGAGTTAGTGGTCACATTATGGAATACGTTCCTTAACATGAAATACCGATGTAAAATCGTACCTATAAGCTACATCTGGTTATAAACTGGAATAAACTTTGGGGAACTGACCTAGAAACAGCATAGTCTCCGATAGTTGAGTACATTGGTGTGAATTGATAGCACGTGTTTAATTTCTGAACATCTAGAAGAATATTCAGAAGTCTATATTGAAATATTTCCTACAGTCATAGTGTAAGTAATACAGAGTTGATTTATTATTATGTCATATCTTTATATTATGTACTAATAGTGTAGTCAATGCAGAAAACATACAGTCAGTGGTTTTTACTCGGGCATCCTGAAATAAAAGAGTCGCGATGTGCCTAATATGAAATACCAGTGTGTTCCCAATATGAAATATTCCATTTTAGGCTTCTGATTATAATGGACACCCCACATTATTTTTCTTCGAACGAATATGAAGAATGAATTCATGGATGGCGCTCCACATAGCTATATTTTTGTTTGCTACAAAGCTGGATGCATTCAAATGGTTATGTTCACTAAGCGGTTGAAGCAGTTTGTTGCAATAGCTAAACCAACACTTGACGATCCTGCCCTTTTGTTGCTAGATGGGCATTACTCTCATGCATGCAATTTACAGGTCATTTTGCAAGCTAGAGAAAACAATGTAATCATTAGTCTACCTCCTCACAGCCCCTTCATGCATTCACTGAAAATGTAATATTGTCAAGATATTAGAATATGTCTGATGAATCACAAGAATCCTGTAAGGTCTGTGACTCACTATCAAGTGACTCAGTTCTTTGGAAGTGCCTATGCCAAAGCGGTCATAGTGAAAACAGCAATCAATGACTTTAAAGTGACAGGAATTTATCCGTTTGGTAAGGAACGATTACGTGACCTTGATTTTCCAAACGAAGTTGCGGATGTTGCTCCTTCAGACATTCTAAAAACAGGCGTAATTGGTGTTGTTGAAATAAGCTCCATTCCTTCAGTCTACCCAGACAACAAATAACTGTGGTCCAAAGTGAGGAACTGCTGAAGTAATACGAATTCCTTTACAAAACTGACTAGAAACGAAGAAACAAACGTAGGCTATATTTGTGGGTACGAGAAGTCAAATTCAAATTCAGTTAAAAGAAGTGCCAGACGAGGTCTCTGGAGAAAGTCAAAAAGAGCCTCACATGAAATAACTTCATATGATGAAGATGATGAACTCGTGAACGATGAGCTCAGTTCTACTGATGACGACGCTGAATTGGCAGTGGATTGTGGTCAACGAGTAAAACAGATTGAATTCAGTGCCAGAAATTAGAAACTGCTCACATGTAACCTGTGCTGGAAACTCAGAGATATATTTCATTTTTGTGAAATGCAAAACTAAACTGTTTGATTTACTTTGTGCTCAAATTGAAAATTGTAACTCTGAGGGAACCCCACATATTGTTGCAGTTTGTTCAGTCTTATATTTTGAAAATTAAAATATTTGTGTCAATAAAATTCATTATTGATATATGTTTTTATTGTTGTGTTTCTGTTGATGAAATATTTTGGGTTTCTTATTAAACAAAGATAAATATATTGTACTATTCGACAATAGAAAAAGTGAGCCCATTGTGGAACAGTATTCCATGTAAGGAACAGAGTGAGCCCAATATGGAATATTACGAGCGATTTTCAAATATTTAATTTAATAAATGTGTATAGTTATAAAACAAATATATGAATTCCAAACAGTTTGTTAAAGACTAATTAATATCCTGGAAAATGTATACTCGGAAATAATTTATATTTGTGACGTGGTGGGGGGCTTAGTACCCGATGACCAGACGACCCTACTGGGGAAGATTGACTTAGGTTAATCTTGCTGGTGGGTAAGAGGCGAGGGGAACTAAGAATAGCTCACAACGAGGGAAGGCGTCTGTATCCATATTGGGCGGCCATATATTCGTAAAGTCTTCAACGGTCAACAGGGCGACAAGGAATAGCACAGCTAAACTTGTAGGGCTTGAAGAGCGGAAGAAGCAGCCCTCCTCTTGGGGGGTGGATACCCAGAGGAGCAGTTTGGAGGCTCAGAGGAACAGCCCTTCCACCATCCTTGTCCGACGAAGCTCTCGTAACGCTTCCAGGAGATATTCATCTTACGGAGAAACTTCATGGAAATCAGCCCGAATTGTCATGAAAGGAACCGACCCAAGCAAGATAAAAGTATACGATTTAGAATAAAGGACATTTCGAAATAGGAAATTGGACCGTAAGGGGAATAAGTACAAAGAAGAAGAATTAGAAAAGAATTAAAGAAAAAGAAATAAATAAGCCAACAATAACAGAAACAAAAAGAAACTAAAGGAACAAGACTTAAAACACTATACTATGTTGTATAGCGGAGTAGAACAGACAACAAGAGCGCAGTGTGGAGTAGCAATTTTAATAGATGAAAAATGGAAGAACAAATTGAATAGCTATGAGTTTATAAATGAAAGAATACTGATAGCAGATTTAAAATTGAAAGAGGATATATGATGATAATTGCTGTGTATGCCCAGATGAGGTAAGAAAGAAGAACAAACAAAAATTTTATAAAACATTACAAACATTAGTTGATAAATATACAAAAGATCATCATTTAATAATAAGTGGTGACTTAAATGCCAGAGTAGGCAATGTCCCTATAGCTAATGTAATAGGAAATAATGGAGAAATAACACTAAAGATAATGGACAGGATTTGAGACAGTTTTCACAACTATAATCAATAAATAAATGAATACCTATTTCCGAAAAAAAGGACATACATAAATATACAAGAAGTGGATATAACTCAAGATCAATAATTGACTATTTAATCGTAAACAACAAGCTTGTAGGCCTTGGTAACAGATGTGAGAGTACATAGAGGCAGCGATATATACTCTGATCACTATCTAGTGATAAGTAAAATAAACATAATAGCTAAATGGCGGAAAAATAACATAACATAAAGAACAAAAGAAACAAAGAATAAGTATATAAAGTATATTTATTACAAGATCAAAGTATTAGACAACATTATGAAAGCAGAATGAATAAATATATATCAGAGATAGCGACGTCAGAAGATATAAATATTGAATGGGAAAATATATCAAATGTAATACATAAAACAGCAAATGAGATATTAGGAAAGAAAAATAGAATAAGAAATAGGAAGGGCTTGAGAACTTGGAATGCGAATATACAAAATGCAGTGAATGAAAAACAAAAAGCATATCATACATACTTACGACTGAAAACAGAATAATCTTACGAAGAATATAAAATTAAAAGGAGAATTGCTAAAAGCATTATAAGAAAAGCCCATCAGGAGTAATGGGATAAATTTATAAGCTCAGTAGAACATGATATGTATGGAAGACAAGAAATAGGTTATAAATTAATGAAACATCTAAATCAGACTGAGAAAGATTCTGCCAGATTGAATATAATCCCAGAACAAGAATGGATACAACATTATGAAAAACTTTGGAAAAAGGAGGAAATTGACGGAAAAGAGAACAAAGAGGAAGAAATAAAAGTGGAAAATATTGATGTAATAGACATAAATGAATTAGAAATGGCTCTGAAAACCATTAAGAATAGGAAAGCAACAGGATTAGATAATATAAATATGGAGTTAGTCAAATATAGTGGAATATTGTGTAAACTACGTATACTTCATTTAATTAATATATGTTGGCAGACCTATGAGATTCCAAACATTTGGAAAACAGCAATTGTGAAGAATATATTCAAAAGAGGAGACCGGAGAAATTGCGAGAATTATAGAGGGATTAGCTTAATGAATACTGGCTACAAGATATATACGAAAATAATAAATAATAGATTGAGAAACATAACAGAAGTAATAATAAATGAAAATCAAAGTGGATTCAGAAAGGGAAGGTCATGTATAGACAATGTCTTTACACTGAAACAACTCATAGAAAAGAGAAGAGAACATAACTTAGAAACTCACATCGGATTTATAGATTTGGATAAGGCCTTCGATCGAGTAAACAGACAAAAATTATGGGAAATATTACGAATGAAAGGATACCCGCTGTGCCTTGTTGAAACAATAAAGAAATTATATGAAGACACAAATATAATTATAGATACCGGATTCAAAAGAACAGATACAATCAAAACAAATACTGGATTACGACAAGATGTAGTTTATCACCCACTTTGTTTATATATATATATATATATATATATATATATATATATATATATATAGACGATATTTTAAATAAATGGAAAGTTTTAGTGAATCCAGGAATAAGAATAGATAATAAAGTGTGCATAAATAATCTTCTATTTGCTGACGATGTAATCATAATACAGAAAAATGAAGACGACTTACAGAAATCTATGCATGGATTAAATGAAATATGTAAATTATATGATCTAAAGATTTCTGTAAGGAAAACGAAGACCATGGCTTTTAGAGGAAGAGATCCAGTGAGATCCAAAATTATTTTAGAAAATCAAAGTATAGAACAGGTGTCTAGTTTCAAATATTTGGGCTGTGATGTTGGCTACAATGTGGAAAGAGATATTGACTCCAAAATAAATAAATTTCAGATGGTGTGTGGAACAATACAGAGAACATTCAAAAATAAAATTAGAAAAGAAACCAAGATAAAAATGTATAATGTTATGGCGGTTCCCACAATATTGTATGGATGTGAAACTTGGGCTCCAATGAAAAAACAGAAGGATAGAATACAGACGGCGGAGATGAGGTTCCTAAGACAAGTAAAAGGATGTACAAGACTTGATAGAATAAGAAATGAGGATATAAGAGAAGAATTGAAAGTACAGCCTTTATTGGATAAGGTCACGAATTACAGACAGAAATGGATTGATCATATGGATGGAATGAGTAAGGAGAGATATCCATTGTTAGCAAGAAATTATCAAGCAAGAGGAAGACGTGATGTTGGAAGACCTAGAAGACGTTGGGCTGATGCATTATGAAGTCGGAACGGGCAATTGCCTAATCCCTGGAGTGATGATGATGATGATGAAAAAGTATTCCAAAATAGGGCACCTTACTCTATGTTCAGTTTAATGCTTTTTGATAGAAGTTGGGTTGAAAAGAGTCCCTGTAATCCAAAATAGCATGCATTTCCAGAATTAAGCCTTTGATTTCTTTGTGCATATTATTCCTTAATTATGTTTCCTAGGTATTTCAATTCAGCAACTTGTTCAAAATTTTCCTAATGTGTCACTGGCTGTCCATTTTCATTATAGGCCTATAATGTATTTCTACGTGTGAACATATATTTAGTTTTATGATGTTTACTTCCAGCCCTAATTTCTTAGTGTAACTGAATAGTGTGCTAGTTGGCCCTTAGTATCTCCTCGCTATCTACATATTAGAAAGAAGTCAACATACAAATCCAGTCCCGTATTAGTATTTAAGTGACAGAGATATAATCCGTATGTTATTGTTCTTTAGTTCAGCTCCATATGTTTTGTTCAACTTTAGAACAAAAATGCTATAAATGTTCAAAATAATTATTATTATTATTTATTTAACTGGAAAATTTAAGGCCATAATGTGTTCTCTTCCACTCAACCAGCAAATAATAAAATCATACAAAAATTGCATACTTATTCCAATTTTATAATATTATTATAATATAGACTTGCGGATGTGGTCTAATATTAGCCAGCACTAACAAAACAAGGAATTAAATTAAATTAAATTAAACAAAGTAAGGAAAGCTTCCTAGATGAATATTTAAAGGTATACAAAATACTATATATAATTGCTATTTTTGTTAGTATTTTTGTTGCGTGGAACATAAGATATCAGTTAATTTTTATTTTAATAATTATGGCCGTGTGTACTGATAAATTTTTGTAGAAACTTGCAAGCTTCTTTGAGATCATGAACCAATCTAATGAATTTTTTCAGAAAATAAGTGAACTGATAATTGTGTTGCAGGTTATTCGAGGAACATCACGAACTCCTGAATCTGTTTGAAAAGTTCCGTGAATTGAAGACGAGAGACCAACAAGCGAACAGCATGGAACTACAAGAACACGCTAATACTGTCATGGAGACCCTGGACGAGGGAATCAAAGGGCTCGACAATCTAGATTCTTTCTTCGAATTCCTCACTCAGGTCGGCGCTTCACATCATCGCATTCCTGGTTTCAAACCCGAATATTTCTGGGTAAGCAGCTCAATTTAGAACAGAGCAAGTTTATCAACTTGAAAATTTATTAGTAATTTACCTTATAAGAGCCATAAATAACTAATTTGTTATATTAGCCTATTATTATTGTGGTTATTGTTATTATTTTTTTATTATTATTATTATTATTATTATTATTATTATTATTATTATTATTATTATTATTATATAATTTTTATTACATATTGAAAACAATGAACAGTTCTGAAATCAGCATAAAAAATTTAACCAGGAGCGGTCGTTCTCACCTTATTTTCTTTCAATAACACAACACATGTTTACGTAAAACTTTCATAACTTTATTTGGTTCACATAAAGTTTCAATGGGGGGCACGCCGTAGCGTAGTGGTTAAGGCACTGAGCTACAAGCCGGAGGGTCGAGGGTTCAAGTCCCGTTGGGGTCAGGATTTTTAAACTGACCCAAACCCTCTGGCGGCACTATGGCCCTGTGGTCGACTCAGCCTCTAACGGAAATGAGTACCAGACGCTTGTTCTGGGGTAAAGGCGGCCGTCACGCAGGGCTGACAACCCGGCTGACATAAAGTGCCGATTGTCTAGAAAAAGTGGGAGCCTTAACCTCCTACTACCCCAAGGGCCTCCGGGCCTGTTGTGGGATCACTTTAAAAAAGTTTCAATGAGACTTTGCGTACAACTTGCTGCAATAATTAATCTTGCTTTACAGTTTATTTGCTGCACAATTATTTCCAGTCTTTAATGGTTTCACTCGCCACAGTCTCTTCTTATCTCAGTTCACTGTGTCGCTGTCACAACACCACTACCCGCTCCTTACCCCGGCAACAGTTTATATAGGCCGTAAAAGAAAATTTCTCGGCTTCCAATCAAAAATGTTCTAGTATGGAAGTGTCTGGTATCGAACTTTCCTGACATGGAGGATAGAGGCATAGAGAACTTTCCGGAATGGATGGCTATAAGCGTATCGAAATTTCTGCGCGGGTCTTTCAACTCACGAATCGCCAACTGCCGATTTTTCCATCCAGTAACAATGTGAGGTTCCTACTCTCGCCTTCGCCCGCGTAATTCAAACGCTACTACACAATGCGTCATACTATAATATCACATACTAGTTTTCAGTTATCTGATAAAATATGTAGACTAGTGAAATAATAATATATTGGTGAAGACTGTATAACAGTCAACTGCGTGGTCTTTATAGGAAGCCAGATATAATAAAAACAGTTAAGTCTCTTAGACTGCGATGGGCAGGACATGTGACACAAATGGGGAATGAAAGACATGTATGGAAGCTTCTTGTAGGAAAACCAGAAAACTAGTTTTTAGTTATCTGATAAAATATGTATACTAGTGAAATAACAATAACAATAACAATAATAATAATAATAATATATTTGTGAAGACTGCATAACAGTGAACTACGTGGTCTTTATAGGAAGCTAGATATAATAAGAAGAGTTAAGTTTCATAAACTGCGATGGATAGGACATGTGGGATGAATGGGGAATGAAAGACATGTATGGAAGCTTCTTGTAGGAAAACCAGAGGTAAAACGCCCAGTTGGTAGATCAAGAATGAGGTGGGAGAATAACATTGACCAAGATTTGAGGGAAGTAGATTATACAGGGAATGATTGGAAAACATTAGCTCAGGATAGGGAGGATGTATGGAGAGCTTATGTCCGTGTGGCCATGAACTTACGAGTTCGATAGTGCCAGTGAGTTAGTTAGTTTAATAATATATTAGTGTATGTTATATAATTTATGAGATTATAAGATATTATTTTTTGCATCATTATCATCATCATCATTCATGGTTATTTTAATTATTAACAATCATTTCCTACAACTTGATTATAAATAGTGACACTATGTATTGTTTCAGAAAATAGAAAAGCCATTCCTAGAAGCTGTGAAGATGACACTTGAAGATCGGTACACAGAAAATGTAGAGAACATCTACAAGGTGACCATCAAGTTCATAATCGAAACGCTTGTGAGAGGTTACGAAGAGAAGAAACCTAATTCATGAGAACTGGCGACAAGATGATGTGTGGACTGAGCCGCGAGACCAGGGCTGTAGCTCTTCATAATACTTGGTGTCGAATCCGCCGGTCGGTTCTGCTTCAGGCCTAGTGTCAGCCCTAATTGTTATATTTTTGTAACATTGGAGAGAGTGAAGCAATAATTGTTATTGACACACACACACACACAACAAAGTAGTTACTCTTCACTATTGTCGTTATGTGCCTCGTAAAGTAGTTTGTGTGTCAGTAGAAACAAATCAATCAAAACCTATTTCTCAAAGTGATATCCTACAGTCTTTCTCAAATTACAAGTGGATTGTACCACAGTCAATATAAACCAACAAGAAATATGATAGTGTTTTCATTCATCTCTCCATTCTTCTCTCAACATCATCATCATCATCAGATCCCGGAAATTCAGGCATCTCTTTTTGGCTAAAATAGGAAATTTATGATAATTCAAACTAAAATAATGAAAATAGGTACCAGTATTTAAAAATTAAATAGTTATCAGAAATACTAATAGAGTGGAAAAATATGGGAACTTATACATATTCATTGGGAAAGTTAAATTTATAATAGAAACATTGAAAGAAGATCTACTGGCTTTATAAAGTAATGTTAAAATTCCCGTTACGGATCTTCTTAAAGAAGAAGCTGCCATTTGCGTGTCAAGCCTGAATTTCCTGACCCAAAATTAGAAATATTTACTTGTCAATTACAAGATTCATGTTCACCTAATCCACTCAAAAAAATAAACTTTATGTCTAATGCTTAGTTAAAGAAAAGATTTTCAATGTGAATATGACTATAGTATTTAAGCTTTTCATCTATTTATTAACCCAAAAAAGTTAATTAGAAAAACAAACTCTAAACTACAATCATGGTTATATATTTTGTAATCATTTCCATGAAAAAATCTCCAATTTGATTAGACAAAGCTATTAATATACCAACATTAACAAGATTTTGTATTTTCATTTATAAAAAAACCTAAATATCCAGGTCCATCAATTACAAAGAAATTGAACCTCAATCATAGTTAATACTAATACTTTAAAGTGTTATTTCCTTCAGTAATAAGAACTAAAGCATAAATATTGTATGTACAGCCATTACATGATAATTACTCCCTCGGATGACTTACAAATCCTTGACTTTGTTAAGTCAGTTATCCACAACATAATGCTCTTGATACTTGACTAACTATTACAACTGTCATGGATATAATAAAATAGTTATGTATGCAACAAGGAAGTAAGTAGTACACTACCACTTGCTAAAGCTTGGGCTAGCAAATAAGTTTGAGACTAGTAATGTACTCACATCCCGAATTGTATATATAATTTTGTTCACTCCTATACTAATATATATTTTTTTTTTATCTAAAGCCACCAGGTTGCATTTTATGACATTTCCGGCTTTCTCCCCTGGCATTGGCAGAATTATAATCCATTTCTTAGGTTGGGGCACCTGGAAGGCAGAGTTACGTTACCCTGATGATATGATGGGTGATAAATGATAATGAAGCGCCAGGAGAGTTCTTAACCTAAACTTAACCTAAATTACAGACCATGGGCAACCATAGGAAATAATTCCCTTTTAGAAAAAATTCATATGGTCTGACCAGGAATAGAAGCCGGGACCTCGTGAATAGTAGTCAGTAAAGCTGTCCACTAGTCCATGAGGCTGATCAATTTAATGTTCATATTTATATCTTGGTCTGAAGAGTTCAATTGTGTGATAGCAAGGGAATGTTGATAAAACAACTGCAATTGTTTATTGTTGTATGAATTAGTGGCAGATATTTTAAATAACAATTTCATACTGCATATTAATTACAGATGTGATTAATTGTGATGTAGAGGAAGTGGCAAATGCTGCAGTTTATTTTCTATTATGGCACCAGCAAAGTCAAAAATTAGATATGAAGAAGTATACAGAATATCTAACATTTTTACATTATTAATTAAGTCAATTACTTTTCTTCCCTAGGGAAGTAAGTTGAGCTATTACATGCTGTCATCAATGGTTACCAAGGCCTCTCTGGTAAATTCACTTAATTCCCTAAAAACAGAATGATAATTAAGCCATTATTAGTACAGGAGTGAACAAAATTAATAATCAGGATCATGGTTTAGACCAATCATTCCCAAAGTGGACTATATGGACCCACAGGGGGTCGACTCTTACCTGCAAAATTAATAATCAGGATCATGGTTTAGACCAATCATTCCCAAAGTGGACTATATGGACCCACAGGGGGTCGACTCTTACCTGCAAGGGATCCAAAACAAAATGAGTAGTATGGTGTCAGCTGTCAAAAACTCATTTGATGTTGATAAGTTTGTCATCATCATCATCATCATCCTGCCAGGTATTAGTCCTAGAAGAATTGTTACGGCCTGAGAAAGTGGTTTTCGTGCCATCTTTTCATAGGTCGACCAAGTGACCGTTTCCCATTTGGTCAGTAGTTCATTATTGCCTTGGGGATCCTGGATCTAGCCATTCTTGAGATATGTTCCTTCCAGTTTAGCTGATATCTGGAGATGTAGTCCAGTATTGGTGACACATTAAGTTCTTGAAGGATTTCTACATTTTTCTTTCGATCCCATTTGGTGTAGCCAGCTGTTCGGCACATAAATCTCATCTCACAAGCCGTTTGTCTGCTTTCATCTCTCGTCCTTATAGTCCATGCTTCACTCCCATAACATAGGACTGGTCGAGCCATTATTTGATAAAGACGAGTACGAGTTGATTTTTGCACTAATGAAGGTTTTAAAACTCTATTAATGATTCCCATTGATTTGTTGAATTTCACAATTTTCTCTGATAAATTTGATGAGTTTGTAAAAATTCTATATTAGAAAGACAGGGAGTCTACCCAAAATAGAAAAAATTGGCATGTGGTCAATGAGACAAAATTTGGGGACTTGTAGTTTAGACTTTGTTTTTGAAATTGTTTGCCTCTAATACTTGTTCATACAGTACTAGATTATTGAAATGTGAAAAGTATTGAATTTGATAAAATGGGTAAAGTAACTATGACAGTAAGGCAGTGATGATATAAAAATATTTGACAAATTCTGTAGGATATATTATTTTGCAAGATTATATTTATTTTAATGTGCAATAAGCTAATAAGTGAAATGGGAAATCCATAATCAAGAGGGTGCTACATCTGTTAAAAAATAAGTCAGGATTTATTGATGAATATATTCATGTGTACAAGAAAATCAACCAAAAATTCATACATACACACTCTGAGGTACATTCAAAATTTAAAATAGAAGCAAATGAACACTGGAAATAACTTTTACCACATAAAAGTTATAAAGAACAAACAGCAATAGCAAGATTCAAAAACTGGACATAGAGCATGAAAATAGCAGCAAACCAAAAAAATAAATGAAGAGAATATGGTACATATTACCTCATAAACATCTGTGTTTTGTTGCATGTTTCAATATGTTGTCCATATCATTGTCAGCTTGTCCAGTCAGTTGTCGACTCCCAATGAATCTTATGCTTGACTGAAGAACTTGTAAAGCAAATCTTTTTCCCCAAAAATTTCAAAATTCACAAACCTATTTTTATTCTTCTGGATGTAAATCTTCTCCCAAACCGTTAGCTCTTTAGTGTTTTCTGTTTTAGTAATTTAGTGTTTACACAGATTTTATGTTTTTCTAACCAAACGTGGGCAGCTTATATTTCAATTTTTTATATTTCTAATGTGTTCTTTTGTTCAATTGTGATTAGTATAGTGTATATCTATATTTGTCGAATATTTGTTTGTATTTGTACTGGTTGAGTGGAAGAGAGGGCCTTATGGCCTTAACTCTGCCAGAATAAATAAAGTATTATTATTATTATTATTATTATAAGATATACATAGACAAAACAAAAAGAAACTTGACCGTTAGAAAGAAAAAAACACATTAGAAATGTAAAAAATGGTGAAATAGAAAAATTTGCAGTAAATGCCCATTTCTGATCAGAAAAAACATAAAATCAATGTAAACACTAAATTATTAAAACAGTTAGAAAATTCAAAAGAGCTGACTGTTTGGAAGAAGATCTACATCCAGAAGAAAAAAAAAATAGGATTATGAATTTAGAAATTCCTGGGGAAAAAGATTTGATTCATGAGTTCTTCGGTCACCAAAAGATGGAGTGGAAGTTAACATCCTGGGACAACAACATACAATTCAACAGTCTGGACAAGCTGATGATGGTATGCATGGCATATCAGAACATGTTTAAATAGAATGCAACAATTTATGAGGTAAGATGACTCTGGATTCACCTCATTTGTTAAGAAGAACCTAATTATGTTATTTCTTATTGTAGTTTATTAATTGTGAAATAAATTCATTACAGCTGTTACAGAAATGTTTTTTTTTTTTTGTACAAATCATTTAAAATTACTCAATATCACATTTTAAAGATTCTTCAAGTTTTAAAAAAATGTGAGTTAATGATATAGCTCCCTCTTAAAAGCGGATTCAATAATTAAGTTCTGATACGTATTATAATTATCCCTCCAGTGGATGTTTGAAGCATAGCGAAACAGTACACCAGTTTGTTTGTGTGTTTATTTGGTATAAAAGTTGCAATGAAGTGATAGGAAGGTGTTTCAGTACTAGAGTTGATGTTGATTGTTACTGTGAAAGTAGTGAATGTTGAATGGAAAAAAAAAATTGTTATTATTAGGGAACACACTTTAGTTGGACGAGTTGTAAGGTACATAAAATACACAGTTCAATGGAAACTTACTGTTCAAACTGAGAGTCATAACTTTTGTTAATTTGTAAATACAAAAGTACAAAATACAGTGAAGCAAAAATGAAAACTCGTATATCGTCAGTGATGTGACAAAACTTCCGATCTGACAAATAATAAAAATTGTGGGAAAATAGTTTTTAAATTGGATTTTCGTATCTGTATGCATATATCCCCATTAAATAATTCCTGTTAGGAATTATTTAACCAAAGTAATTTAGTTAAACTTTCTTAGGAAAATTTTTGAGCTAAAAAGAGATGAACAGACAGGTGAATGGAGAAAACTACTTAATAGTGAGCTACACGATATGTAAAGGAAGCCAGATATAATAACAACAGTTAAGTCTCATTGATTGCGAAGGGAAGGACATGTAACATGTATGGGCGATGAAAGAGGTACATGGAAGCTTCTTGTAGGAAAATCAGAGGGAAAACACCCAGTTGGTAGACCAAGAATGAGGTGGGAGAATAACATTATCAATGATTTGAGGGAAGTAGATTATACAGGGGAGGATTGGAAAACATTAGCTCAGGATGGAGGTGTATGGACAGCTTATGTCCACGCTGCCATGTATCTATGGGTTCGATAGAGTCAGTGAGATAGTTAATTAGTTTGTTAATTTACTTAAACATTGTTTCCCTATATATCGTCGCGCCAGTACTATACTGAACTAACTCCAAATTCATGGTTTTGATATTTTGAGAAAAAATACTTTGAAATGATTCAACAAATATTGCATATATAAATTTCAATTGATCTATTATACATTTAGTTAGGTAATAATTCAAAGACTGCTGTATAGTATTACATAGGACAGATACTGTACATTTACATCTATCCACTTCTACAATGGTGTAACAGCTCAATGTTGAGCCTTAGTTCCTCCTTTGTTAGGAGTACTAGACCAAGCTAATTTAGTTACACTTATTTCCCTAAAGATGTCATGAATGGTATGTGATCAACATACCAACCTAATGAGACTCTAGTAGGTAACTAAGGTATTACTAGGATGAAGAAGATCGATAAATTTTGCTTAGAGGCTTAAGGATCTTTTTACAAGCCTGAAAACCTTCAGACTCAAAATCCACAGCTTGAAGTACCTCCCAGAGGACTTGCTCCTTGGATTTTTCCATCCTAAAAGAATTCATCAATCCCTGACGAGATTGAACCCGCGACCCTCAGGACCAGAGGCAAGGAACATAACCGTTAGTTCACCGACAACCGAAGTAATTTAGTTATGCTTATTTTCCCACATACGTCAGCAAGTGATATGTGGTTAGGATATAGTCTCAAAGAGACACCTAGTAGGCAACTAAGGTATTACTTTGATGGGAAAAGCCAACTAAATTTTGCTCAGAGGCTCTAATTTAGGTTTGAGGTTTTTTACGAACCCGAAAATCTTCAGACTTTTGAATTCACAACTTATAGTCCCTCCCAGAGGACTTGTCCCTTGGATTTTTCATCCTAAAAAAATGCATTGTACCTGTCCAGGTTTGAACCCATGACAGATTATTTTAATGCAAAATGTATATATCAGTAGTATTTTATTTATTTTTTAAAGAAAAATTAACATCTGAGCCAATAATTGAACTCCAGACCTCTGATTCTATACTTCAGCGTGCAGCCTACTACACCATTCAAGACTAACATTAACATTTCTTTCCACTTATACGATTCTCTTATGTCTGAAGGCAAATAGCTAGAGCTATTAACAATACCATAAAAAAATAGATCAGCAGCAATATGAAAAAAAAATGTTCTAACTAAAACATAATTCTAATATCTCCTATCTTCAGTTGATATAGCACCAATGATGAAAAATAAGTTTTTATCTCCTATAGAATGGGGTTTCAAGTAGATTGGAGGTTTTGTTATGTCATCGAGGACACACACACACACACACATATATATATACATATATATATCAATAGTCTTGATAGATAAACTTCAAGAATAAAAATTGATTAATTTTAAGATTTCTTCTTTCAAGATTGTTTTTATCATATTGCAATAATTCAATAATACACAACTACACAGCCAAATCAAGGTGTGTTCTCTAGGCATTATATTGCAAGGCTCAGATACAAATTAATGAGAAACCTTCAGCTTTTGAACACTATGTAATTAGTCCCAGTGTTGGTGATGCTCATGCAATGAACGAACTTTAGAAAGTTATGTAGGTAGGAAATAATACTATGAGGTTTATTTTAATTTTGTTTAGTTGTTTCTCGACTCACCTCATACTTCTTAACTCCCTTGCATATCTAGATTTCGTCACTGTATTTGTAACATTCTCAATGCTGTTCACATTGTGAATTAGATATGCAAGGGAGTTAAGAAGTATGAGGTGAGTCAAGAAACAACTAAACAAAACTTTAGAACTTATTTTAGGAATTCTCACTATGAAGTATATTCATTAAGGTAGAATTTTTATCACTCACCTCATATTGTTGTTCTTATTTGACTATAAACTAGTTTCGGAACATAGTTTCTGTTCCATCCTCAGTATCGTCACGACCATTGTTCTGTCTTCTTGAAGAGCTCTTCAAGACGACAGAACAATGGTCGTGACGATACTGAGGATGGAATAGAAACTATGTTCCGAAACTAGTTTATAGTCAAATAAGAAGAACAATATGAGGTGAGTGTTAAAAATTCTACCTTAAAACTTTAGAAGTCTGCATAAAAGAGACTTTGGGGATTGTATGCCACCTACATAAAATCAGATAAAAAATATTATTGCTGCAGTATGTGAATAATTATGTGAGAGAAATATATATTGATTTTAAAAAAATGTGAGAAATGCCTTAAAATGAAGTGAGAAGTTGAGCTCAAAGTAACCTAAAATCACTATATTTACATTGCAAAATACATATTAGTCATTACTAAGACACTGTGGCCAACTTATCACAATTAACCTCTAACAAACAAGTGAATGCTAAACTAATTTGGTGTACACAAACTCTCCCACTTTCTCATCATAACTTGCCCAAACTAACACTAACTTACTATTTTAGGAATTAACACTATGAGGTATTATTTATTTAAATAAAATTGTATTAATCGGCCGCGGTGGACTAGTGGTTATGTTCCTTGCCTCTGGTCCCAAGGGTCGTGGGTTCAAACCCAGCGGGGGTCGATGGATTTTTTTAGGATGGAAAAATCCAAGAAGCAAGTCTTCTGGGAGGGACTTTAAGCCGTGGGTCCCGAGTCAGAAGATTTTCAGGCTCGTAAAAGATCCTTAGCCTGAATAAAAAGGCCTTATTATAAAACACTAGGGCCTAACTGCAATAATAATAAAATTCTATAAAAAGCCGATAAAGAATAGACACATATACATGTGTATTATACCAAAAAATAGGGCATAAATATTCACCCTTTAAATGCGGATTGAAATCTTAATCCAAATATACATAAGTGTTTTATAGATAAAAAACTAAGGAAAAAATTATTATAAAATGACTATTTCAATTCAATATATTTGTCAAACAATGAAGACACACTTACGAAATCTTATATAATATCAAAAACAACTTATTAGTTTCAACCTAATAGGATATTCTTACGAAACCTTATATAACCCAAACACATTAGGGAAGAAGTTAAAAACACCTTATATAACTTGGCCATGAACATACTAGGAATATTACTACAGATGGGGCAAGAAATAGGGCTTCCATTAGCTTTAGGGCATGGTGAAAGGTAAAGATAATCATATAAAAGCCGGGATTTTTGAGTGGAAAAGGCAGAACGGCAGCGGGACCGAATGCGGTCCCCTCAGCGGGGTCCTGCGGGACGGTGGCGATTACGGACGAACTACATTGGTAATATGCACCATTTAACATTCTTTGGTCATTTTAAGACTTAGAATCAAATATGGGACCAAATGGTCCTAGTAACTTAGAATAACTAACAAGTTGAATATTTTAACATGATTGTTTTTCTCTCTCTCTCAATTTTAGCACTTTAATAATTTGAATATTTTTACGTTTGACAATGTGGCGATTTCAGCTGGTTTCCAATAACTTGTTTTATATGTTATTAATCTAATAGTTCTTAATGTTTGGTATTTATTTTAATAAACAATGTTATTTTTCGTTTACTGTGTTTTTAACATATTTAATTGTAGAACTCTTCCTCCAAAACCAAGGCCAACCGCTCGGGCCAAAGACCTCTTAAACAATAGTGGTCGTCACGCTATCAGTACGCAGGGGCTTAACAGACGCCACGCGTAACAGGCCTCTAAGCAAAATTTACTGAATTTTCCCATCCTAGTACTAGCTTGGTTTCCTAGATGTCAGTATGAGGCGGAACGCTGACCACGGACCACTCAAATTGACATCTATACGAAAAAAAGTGTAACTAAATTAGTATGGTTCAAATTCTTCCCTGTAGGGGAAGAGCACCTAAATCTCTGTTAAGGGAAACATGGGCTGACAAGAAGACAAGGAGAAGAAAATTGTATTACCTCATCTCAACTATTCTTCTTAGACTAGTTTCAGGATCTTCTTCGGTTCCAAAATCAGTACTTTCACAACCGTCGTATTGTCGTCCTGAAGAGCTGCCTCTTCAGGAAGACAAAACAATGGTCTTAAAAATATTGATGATGGAACAAAAGAATATCCCGAAACTTGTCTAAGAAGAGTATAAGATGAGGTAATAAAATTGTACTTAAATTAACACTAACTTGCCCATTTTCTCACCCTAACTTGCCCAAACTATCACTAACTTACTCATTCTCTCACCCTAACTTGCCCACTAACGTAGATTTACTCCTGGGATAGAATTCCTTACATGTGAGTAAACATGTTGGCAATTGGTTCCAGTGGGAATGTGTGTTATCACATTGGCCAACATGATGTTAGCAGTCACTTGTTCTCAGATTGAATATTCACATGTGGCACAGTGACATAGAATAGCCTAAGAGAAAAATTTTTGTTTGACCTGAGATTTGAACCTAAAACCTCTAGTTTTATACACTGGAGCACTAATAATTTCTCCTACTCGGACAAAAACGTCTCCCTTCAAAAAACTATTTACCCTATCAGCTAAGGGTGTAAATGTATACATTAACATCATAAAAAGAAAGTTTTTGCAGTGGACTAGAGTTACTATGCTTGCCTCTGATTCCAAAGTTTGAAGGTCCAATTTAAAAAAAAAAGGCTTAAATATTAAAAAAGGTTGATTCTGGAACTCTGAACAGAAGTTTTTTTTCTCTACTGATTTACAAAATTTGTTTCTAACATAAACAATTAACACTGGACTATCAAATCTTCACATTTTCAAAACCTGCTTGTTAACACAGTCAACAAATTTAACTATTATAAAAAATATCACTATGAGGATTAATTTAAAATTTAAAATAAAATTCTTTCCACCTCACCTCATATCCTGTCTTCCAATTAGACTGATTTTGTAACCTTAATGATTACATCTTTATTAGTTATTTGATAGAACATCGGTCATGTAACTACTGAAGATGTAACCACTAAGGTCACAAAACTGGTCAAATTAGAGGACAGGATATGAGGTGAGGTGGAAAGAATTTATTTCAAATTTTAATTTTAGTGTTAACAAAATCTATAATATATCTTCACAGGCTAACAGTGTGGTGAAATTTTCAAGTTCAAAGGCTTCCAATCTATAACTCTGAAGACTTCTTCATATGAAATGATTGAATTAAGGACTGTAGTTAGTGTAAATATACGTATAGTAGTCCTTCTGAGAAACATGGCCTCAAAATTGAATGCTCTCTTGTAAAATTTTCAACCTCTCTAATTCCGAGGCAAAATTCTTAGGAGGTGATTGGAGTATTAATTGCAGCCATAATAGTTTCAATTTGGCAAATCCAGTCAAGGTCACTTGTATGAATATTTCCACCCATATGTTGTCTCACTGTTCCTCACTCTCTTCGTCAATGCCGTATAAAAAGTTATATAGCTACACTATTGAAGGGAAAATGCCCGGTTGGTAGACCAAGAATGAGGTGGAAGAATAACATTAACCATGATTTGAGGGAAGAAGATTATTCAGGGAATGATTAGAAAACATTAGCTCAGGATAGGGATGTGTGGAGAGTCTATGCCATGAACCTAGTATCAATGAGTTAGCTACACTATTGAATGATGAATATAAACATATGATATTTATTTACTCAACAGGGAACTTTAGAATAGTAGGAAAGTGTGCAAGATGAAGAAAGAATTTCCCTGATTGGACTTGCCAGAGTGAAACCACTATAGTGTAAAAAAATATGTTTTTTTTTGTCCAATGTCATCAGGTTATCTTTACCACATTTCTGGCTTTCTATCCTAGCATTAGCGAAATTGTAACCTATTTCTTAGGTTGGGAAACCTGGAAGGCAAAGTTACTTTACTACGACAATATAATGGTGATAAGTGATAATGAAGCACCAGGAGAGTCCTTAACTTAACCTAAATTCCAGGTCATATGCAACCATAGGAATAATTCCTTTAAGGAAAAATTCCTATGATGTGAACAAGAATCAAACCTGGACATCATGAACTGTAGTGAAAAGCTCTGACCACAAGACCATAAGGGGCTGATTATATATATTCTATTCTATAGTGTTCTGCCCTAGAGCAGGTCTTTCACTGCAATCATAGCATTTTCATGCTAATGCTTTGCAGCTTTACTAGGGAATTATAGGTGTGGTAGTAGCTTCCTGTTGCTTTCCACATTGAGGGATGAATATATATAATAAATGTAATAAAACATATATATATATATATCGGCTGTGGTGGACTAATGGTTATGTTCCGTGCCTCTGGTCCAGAGGGTCACGGGGTCAAACTCAGCCAGGATTGACGTATTTTTTTAGAATGGAAAAATCCAAGGAGCAAGTCCTCTGGGACGGACTTTAAGCCCTGGGTCCCGAGATCCTTAAGCCTGAATAAAGAGGCCTCTAAATAAAATTTACCAACCTCCTTTGTCTTATTAATACCTTAGTTGCCTCTAGATATCTCATTGGGTCGGTATGTTGACCGCATACCATTCATGGCATCTTTAGGGAAATAAGCATAACTAAATTAACCTGGTCTAGTAACTCCTAACAAAGGAGAGGCTAAGGCCCAACACTGGGCTTTAGGCCATTGTAGATTTTATCTATATATACACAGGGTGTAATAGGACCTCACCGACAAAATGATAGGGATGATAGGCCATGCAGAGAGGATCATTTTTTGTGAAGGAACATATAGTCAGAATTGAATACAAACAATTGTACACGTATCATTTTATTGAAAAATACATGTTTTTACAATAAGTGTTCAAACAGTCGACCCTGTGTGATGTTTGATATCGTCGCAACAACGATCATGGCAGGATTCTTTTTGACGTCGTCAAAACACTTATTGTTTGAACCCTTATTATAAAAGCATGTCTTTTTCAATAAAATGATATGTGTACAATTGTTTGTATTCAATTCCTACCCTTATGGGTGAACACCTTTATCTGTGCATAACTCATAAACGACGTGTTTGCGACTATATGTTCCTTTACAAAAAATGATCCTCTCTGCATGGCCTATCATCCCTATAATTTTGTCAGTGAGGTCCTGTTACATCCTGTAATATACACTAGTCAATTTACAATAAAGTCAGACTTAAAATTAAAAAGCTGAAATCTTGAATGTTGAACATTTCAACTGTTTCTTTTGTCATTGAAGATATTAGTGTTAATCACATTGAAAAAACTCCAAATCTGACAGTGTTCTTAATAATTTATATCTGATGTTTGTATTTGGTCTGAAGAAAATAGGTACCGTAATTGTAAATTCCTTATCTCTCACCTTGTGGGAAATATCTTAACACTTATGTGGACACCTACAATATTCTATAATTTTACAAACCTACAATGAAACATTGTCTTTGAATATTTAATAACTACTTTTATCAATATAAAAAAAAATATTCAAGTATGATTTTTAAAAATGAAACATTGATTTTACAATTTAATTTAACAACTGATGTAACTATGTAAAATAAACTAAAATTTATAAAGCACTTAATTTTAGCATACAAAGCTTATAAATGGATCACTCCTTGTCAAAAAAAAAAAAAAGACGAAGTCCAAAAATGATAAATTCAAGAAAACATAAAAAGAAACAATATTTATAGATATACAAAAAACTACTTGATCTGGCATAATGCTGGGCCAAGGGAGGAAATGTAGCCTATATTGTATTCACATAGACTTTCACGGCCGGAGTTGCTATGATGATCTTGAAGAAGATTTTTGGGCTATAGGCTGTGGTTGTGAGGGGAACTACAAGCCTCACGACCACGGCCTACAGCCCGAAAATCTTCTTCAAGATCATTGTAGCCTATATTATTTTTGGTCATCAAAAACTTGGATTAAGACCCTTTTGGAAAGGAATGATTCATATGGGGAAAAACACAAAGTTATTGAGGAACTAAAAGAGAAAGAAAGAGAGATACATATTAAATGTTTAATTATTATGGCTTATTTATTGTTCCTTTGTTAAGTTGGTTTAATCTCTCATTTCATTTGCATTACTGAGAAATAATTCAGACTGAAGGATCTGACTCATTGTGTTCCATTGTGCTAATATAATAACACTTTGTGGTGATAATATATTTTCAAAATGATTCCTATGAAATTCTTGACCTTTATTTACATGATAACACATACCGTATATAAAATTTTAAGATAATTACTAATGTGTAATTTAATCAGCTGTAAAATTCTAATAGAAATATAACACAGTGTTGAAACATAACCTCATATCATATTTTGTTTTAGCAAATTCTGAGGATATCAATACAGAAAATGACTATGATAAAAGACTGTGTGTGTATATATATATATATATATATATATATGATGTAACTATGTATGTATATATATATATATATATATAGCAGATTTTTGTGGATATAAATATGAATATGAGTGTTTTCTTGAGTTTTCCGCATCTTGGATTCAAGTTCGGCCTCTGGCCACTGATTCCGACGTTTCGACATGATCCCACATGCCATAATCAAGGAATGATAAGTTCGAGTTACAGGTTCAGGTCCTATATAATAAAACACATAGAGTTTTTGCTGTGGTCCGTTTCCGAAGATGTACACCCATCTAAGATTTAGTTCTTATGTAGTTAAATACCTTCAGTCTTCAGTGTGGTCTGTTTCCAAAGCCGTACACCCATCCAAGGTCTAGTTCTTATGTAGTTAAACATCCTCAGTTTTCAGTGTGGTCCATTTCGGAAGCCATACACTCATCCAAGCATCGACCACACTCCATGTTGCACACTCGCTGCCCACCATGTCATCCCCAGAACAGAGAAGAAGATATGAAGAAAACCACAGTTGGGCAACATGGAGTGTGGTTGATGCTTGGATGGGTGTAAGGCTTCCAAAACAGACCACACTGAAAACTGAGGGTGTTTAACTACATAAGAACTAGACCTTGGATGGGTGTACGGCTTCGGAACAGACCACACTGAAAACTGAAGGTATTTAACTATATAAGAACTAAACCTTGGATGGGTGTATGTCTTCGGAAACGGACCACAGCGAAAACTCTATGTATTTTATTATATAAGACCTAAACCTATGACTCAAACTTATCATTCCTTGATTATGGCATGTGGGATCATGCCAAAATGTTGGAATCAGTGGCCAGAGGTCGAACTTGAATCCAAGACGCGGAAAACCCCAAGAAAACACTCATATTCATATATATATATGATGTAAATATGCACATATAAATTAATACTTTAGTGGCCACAATTTTTTTTTGGAACCAAATTATGTATATAGCAATCAATTAAAAAAATAATAAGGCCAAGTTTCTTAACCAGCAATATCTGATCATTAGGAATAGGTATTACCTAAAAGCCAAAATTTAAAATTCGCTCTAAAAACTGCCATATTATTCTCATAACAAAACTGTATATTGTACATAAGATTTCATTACCAAAAGAAAGATATATTCTATAAAACCATAAATTCAAGTGCTTAGGAATTTCTTAGTTTATGCAGTACCTGCATGGCAGATTTTTCTGGTTTTTTCCCTGGCATTGTAGGAATTGTAATACATTTCTTAGTTTGGGGCGTCTGGAAGGCAGAGTTACATTACCCCAATGATATGAACGGGTGATAAATGATAATGAGGCGCCAGTAGAGTTATCTAAATTCCATACCATGGGCAACGACAGAAATAATTCCCTCTAGGGAAATATTCCTATGGTGTGATAGGGAATCGAATCCGGAACCTCATGAATTGTAGTAAGAAATGCTGACCACTAGCCCATAATACTGGCTGATCTCCCTAGGAAATTCAAAATACATTTTTTGTCTATTTTTTTTTAATCTAGGTTTTCCTCCCAATTCTGTTGGTTTTTTCCAGTTGTTTTCATAAATTTTGACTTCTCTTCAACACTTTGATTTTCAGTTCACAAAATTGGCAGTAACTACTATTCTATTTCCTTATATTTAATAATTATTAGGTACTGCTTCATTCTAAACATACAATTTTGTACAAACAAAAATCTAACTTTATTAAAAACATTTTTTTTTAAATTTTGCTTTGAATGTAGTCTTTATACCATAAATAATATATCAGAGGTCAGATATTATAATTTTACAGCTGATTTATTGACATGATGTATAAGAGAATGGAGAAATGGAGATTACAAAATGCTACAACACTTGAAATGTACCTGTCACCCCTGACCCCCTCCATCCCAATATAAACTCAGGGCAACACTGTTCTGGTCATCAATATCTCCAGTTCCTTCTCTGTATTGTAAAACACTTAGTGTCTAATTTCTATCTACAATAGCTATTCATTTCAAGACTAGCCATTAGTGAATTTGAATAAAATCAGTGGTTCTCAGCAAATGACAGTTATCCTCGAGCAACATTATAAATAACTGAAGCCTCTCATAAAAAATATATTTTATTTTCAACGTTAAATATTAAACTTGTCTTGAACTTTTATAGGAAAAATCATTATGATGTTTAATTTAAGATTTAAATTTAAATTCTTTATGCACCTGCTCATGAGCAGAACACTATGAATGAATGCCTCACCTCACAATCTTCTAATTATACCAATATCAAAACCTAGGTGGTTTCATCTTTGTCAACTAATGTTATGTTATATTTGAAGAGAAAAATTAAACGCTCAGACTGGGGTTAGAACCCAGGACCTTTCGCACTCTAGGCGAATGCTCTACCAACTCACAATTATTGATAATTGCAAATTACGAGGGTGGATCAAATATAAACCGGAATTTGTATCTGGAGGCTCTGGTAGCGAACTGTAAAGGTTGCGGTTTGGAGGGGAAGTTGGTGGGGGTGTCTGGAGTAGGGATCTTGATGTGTCGCACTCCAAAGAGTGGTCGCTTGCTTCAGTACGCCATGAGCAAGCAAGAGGTACACACGTCTGTTGTGCAATGCATTATTATTAAGTTTTTGGTGAAAGAAGGCACTAAACCTTCTGAAATTTTGAGAAGGCTCCATGCGCAGTTCGGGGAAGCAACCCTTTCGAAAACGCAGGTGTATGATTGGCGCAAAAAAAATTTAGTGGGCCAGGATTCAGTGGAAAATGAGCCTCACCAAAGACGGCAACGAACAAGCATCACTGCAGACAACATTCATGCTGTACGGGACCTTATTGAGGAGGATCGGCATATAACAATTTCTGAAATTGCTTCACACGTTGGAATAAGCTTCGGAAGTGTTCAAGCCATCATCAATGATGAACTCAAATTCTGAAAATTGTCTGCCAGGTGGGTTCCTCAGCTCCTTAGCCAGGAACAAAAAGATTGACAAAAACACTGATGAAAATGCATTGGACACCTCTGGAACATCCTCCTTATAGTCCAGATTTGTCACCCTGTGACTACCATTTGTTTGGGCCACTGAAAGAAGACCTGGGAGGAAGGCGGTTTGGTGACAATGCAGCGGTAGAGGAGTTCGTGCACAGCTGGCTGACTACACGTCATCCCTCATTCTTCAAGGATGGCATCAAAAAGTTGCCAACTCGATGGCAAAAGTGTGTTGGAAATGCAGGAGACTATGTAGAAAAATGAGGTGGTGGTTTTGTATTTTTTTGTTAATTCAATAAGATTGTAAACAATAATTCCGGTTTATATTTGATTCACCCTTGTAGATATATTCCAATTTAAATTGGAGTTTCCAATCTAACCACAAATATTTCTCTTATATATGCTCTTAATTCCCACGCACCAAACGCTGTAAAGCCTTTGCTTCTATCTTGCAAATGGTGGCTTCTTTATTATGAAGACCTATAATTGGGGATTTTACATTACATTATAAAGCCAGTACGGCTTCTTTCAATGTTTTTATTATTCATTTCATACATCTGAATGTTGGATCAATTATATTTGAAGAGAAAAATTATATAAAAATATATTTGAAGAAAAAAATTATATAAAAATTATGTAATGTTATGTTGTTTAGGAGAACTGCTTCTTATTCCCTCTGGTGGTGGACCAATGAACCTCCAAATGAAATCAAATTCCCTGGTAATTTCAAAATTCATAAATTTTTCTTTCTTGATTTTTTAATGTGGAAGACACAAAAATTAAAAAATATTGCAAGATATTGTATTTCTTTTTCTTTAATCTTATTTTGTATTTTTAACAGTTTATGGATCTATTAACAATTGGTTGAATACGATGTCAATATTAGAATGAAATTTGTCAGACCCTATGTGCTCAGATTAGAATTAGGATGCTAATGACTGAAGCTGTTAAAGAGTATCATCAAATCAAACACTTTAAGACAAAGTCTTGTTTTCTATGAATTAATTATTATTCTGCTAAACTCTTCCTTATTGACATGAGAAGATCTATTTCACATATTGACATTAACTTATTTTTTCAGGCACATAACTCCTCTCCTCAAATATACCTAAGCTGTCATTTCTAAAGGGTATAACAATGTTAAGAGCAGTTGGGAATTTTTTTAGTGTAAAAAATAAGCTGAGAACCAGTGCTTTTGGAAGACTCCATATTATTTTATCTTTTCCCAGCTAATATAATGTACAATTAATATAAGCTTATTTCATGATAAATCTGTTATCTCTCATCATCATCATTCATCAAATGTAAGACCAACAGTTAGTTACATCAAACAAATCTCTTCCTTCCTTCATAGAAAATAGTGCCTTGCTTTGCTGTTTCTCCACTACTGGTTAATAGTTTTAAGTAAGAACAAAAGAAAAATATATATTTTGTGTAGTAATATTAAACAGCAAAGCAAAAACAATTTTAAAAGAGAGTTAAGTGAAAGTATTTTATGTAATCTGTGAGTTAAGTATAGTTGAATTCCATTAGCAGCCCTCATTAATAGCTATTAAGATTGATGTCCATTAATAAATAAGTTGAGTCAGTTGTCATTTTACCTCATATTGGTTGTTTCCTGTAGCACGTGTTTCAGAGCATCTTTGCCCTATCATGAGCTTGAACAGACTGATGATCTTTATGTTGTCGGCCATGGATGTCGACTCATGTACCCTCTTTTGTGGTCCAAAGAACTTGTGTATTAAATCCCTCTCCCCAGAAACTTCAAAATTCATGATTCTCTCCTTCTACTTCTGGATGTAGATTTTCTCCCATATCATGAGTTCATTTGTGTTTTCTGTTTTAATAATTTGGTGTTTACATCAATTTTGTTTTTCTGATCAAATATGAGCAGTTACTGCAGATTTTTCTACTTTTTTTTACATTTCTTATCTGTTCCTTAGTTCTAATGGTTAAATTTATCTTTGTTTTCACAGATTGCTCTGAAACAAGTCCTATAGGAAGCAACCAATATGACGTAAGATGACAGACTCAACTTATGTGGATGGCATTATGCATTAACTGGCATGCGCCATTATATAAGTTTTGAGAAAAATACTTTTAAAATTTAAGTCAATCTTCACTATTTATTGTAGCACCAAACTAACAATACTAGATATTGCAAGTTATTTTCCTTGTTTGACAGTTATGCATTCAATCTAAGAGCAGGAACATTTATCACTTAGCTACATGATCCAAAATTTAGATTAGCATTTATGAAGATCTGATTTCATAGCCGTTTGTTGCAAAACACAGAATATCTGATAGCACTGATGGTATTTACATTTGTCTTTAATAATAAGGTTATATTTAAAGGTCTTCTTCTTCTTCTTCCTTTCATGTGATAGACCTAGTGGTCTGTTACAATCTCAATCCAACATTTGAAGGGTCTGCCCAAAGATCTTTTGCCTGGTGGCTGCTAATTTAAGATTTGACGTGATATTCTTGTTCTCCTCATTCTTCTTACATGAGATTTCCAGTTTTTTCTGTATTTTTATACATATTCCATGACTGATTCTGTTTGTAATTCTTTGAGAATCTCAGAATTCCTTTTATGGTCTGTTCTTGAGTAACCTGCAGTATGTCTCATAAATTTCATTTCTGCCGCAGTTAGTCTTTGTTCATCTACACTGCGAACTGTCCAGGCCTCACTGCCGTAACATAATATGGGTCTGGCCAGTATTTTATAAATGCTAGTTCATGTGTGTTGCTGTACTGTGTTTGGCTTGAAACTGTTACTCTGTTAAATTTTATAATTTTTTGACGAAAATCTTTTTCCTCTTCATATGTAACTTGGTATCCAAGATACTTAAATGTGTTAGTTTGTTCTAATATTTTATTATTAATAACAATTTTACTTGGCACTAAAAATGTGTACAGTTATGTCATGAGCCAGTGCAACAGATGGCATCAAAATTGCAATTTTTTAAAATATGTTTAGCTGGTTGATGCATAACATCATCCATTTATTAACTAGAACCTCAAAATGTGACTTCCTATTGTATTTTCGTAATTGATATCCATTGTTTCTTAATAACTAGTATGCTCTTACTCACTTACAGCACACAAATTATTGTATCAATATTTAATTTATTTATAGCTTTTGAATTTTACTAATGGCTAGTCTTAAAAAATAATAAGAATATATGTTGAAAATGATTTGTGTACTGAATAAATTGTGGAGAAAATGGTTATGTTATTTGTTAACTACCACATATGGAATTCCCTGATAGTATTTGAAAATTACACACTTATTATTTTTAAACAAAACAGTAATAAATGTTTGCCTTAAAATAAAATCTCTTATAACATTTCAACATGTCTAATTCTTAATAAGACAAGCTATTAAAATTTAAACCCAAAACTCCACTAATATATTCTGCTCTTAAAAAAGATTATATATATACATATATGGGATTTGGTTTTCCAAATACAATTCTTCATATATTTTGATAGAATGTAGGGCTATTCTAGCACAAATGACTATCTTTGAATCTAGGAATAACATTTAACAAACGCTACACAAAATGGATAAATATAAGATCAAGGTAAGTTAATTTGATTTGCTTTTTAAGTTTAAGACTAATGTGGATTATTCTTTTAGTTTTTAGCATATACCTGTAAGATTTACCCACAATTCTGTCCTCCATGTTATGCATTGTTAATATGATTTTTTTAGGTTATTTCTAACTCAATTTCTAATTCAATTTTCAGATATTTTCCATACTTTCTTTGAACAGAAAACAATATTGCCACTATTACTTCAAAACCTCCTAACTCCACCAGCAGCTATATTTGAAATTTTGAGTCTTGTGTATTCAAATCCTTGATCCTCAACTGTGTACAAAATCTCTGTTGAACATCTTTATTACACATTGTTCATTAGGGTATCGTACACAGTTGAGGATCAAGTATCTGAATTGTCAAAATTCAAAAATTTAAATTTGAGCAGGTGGAGTTACGAGGTTTTGGAGAATCAGTAACAATATATATATATAAGGTAGCATGCTGACTTGCCATGCAGCAGGCCTAGGTTCGATCCCCGGTCAGGACAATTTCCTGGGTGAGGTTTTTATCAGGGTTTTTCCTCACCTGTAAGACAAATGTAAGGAAACTTTAAGGCCCAAGCAGTCCCAAAACAACATATGGCCATCGCAATCATCATCATTCATATTCATCTAAGATTAAGCTTAGGATTAGGGACTCTCCTGGTGCACCACTATCATCATCACCCATCATATCATCGGGTAATGTAACCCCGCCTTCCAGGCGCCCCAACCTCAGAAGTAGGTTACAATTATGCCATTGCCATGAGAGAACACAAGAAATGTCCAAAAGGACAAACTGGGGCATTAAAATATATATATATATTTTTATTTAATACCCCAGGTTGTCATTTCGACATTTCTGGTGTTCTGTCTTGGTATTTGGCATAACAGTAACCCACTTCTGAATTTGGGGAGCCTGGAGGACAGGGACATGCTGCCCCGATGATATAATGGGTGATGAAGATGATAGTGGTGTGCCAGGTGTCTTTAATCTTAACTTAATCTAAGGCAAATATGAATAATGATGATTATGATAGCCATGTGATGTTCGGGGAGCATTTGGGCCTTAAAGTTTCCTGCAATTGTCTTACAGGTAAGCAAAAACCCTGAAAAAACTCACTCAGGAAATTTATCCCGACCAAGGCTTGAACTCAGGCCTGCTACTAAAGCCAGATATTTGCCCTATTTTAATAATAAAAGAGTTATTTTATTTTAATATATGTGTTTTTTTTATTTAAGAAAAGCAACTAAAATGGTACGGGCATATTATATGAATGGAAGATGAAAAATTACCAAAAAAATAATGGAATGGACACCATCAGGAACAAAAAGGAAAGGAAGACCAAATCTCACATGGATCCAAGGGATTAGAGAAACTTTGAAGGACTGGGAAATAGAGGAAGAAATGTGTTATAATAGAGACGAATGGAGGAAAATTATAAAGTGAAATTGAAGACAAATGATTGGTGCTGGAAAAATGTATTGTTAAAATCGGGGGGAAAAAAAAAATATATATATATGTCTTTCTTTAATATTTTATTTTTTTTATATACAAGGAAAATCTGTTAAAATGACATCAGTATGAATATGGAATAAATTCATATTTTTTATATTAAAGTATAATTGAATGTAAGTTATTATCGTCAATATTATTTGGTTCTGGAAAATATCTAGAATCAGTTAAGGATTTGAATGATATTTGAAATAGTAACTGCCAAATATTTTGAAGTGATTTGGTAATTTGGTAGTGAGTCAGTCAATGTACTCATGGCCAGGTTTTATTAACCAATCACATTTAAAAAATAAAAAGAATATTGAATTCTGGGAAGGAGATCCTTCGTGATCTGGGCAGTGCACTATAAGCAGTCATGGCAACAAGTCGATACAGTAACGGTCGCACATATTTTATAAAATATTAAATAATATTAAATCATAAAATGAAAGAACAGTGCATCAATCGACAACATATCAGTGAGAAATAAATGTGTAGCGAATTTAATTCAAAATAATATATTTTGAATAACTTGAATTAAAGTCTATCTGCTGGATCTCCGGCTCTGATGTTTAGGTTGTACGAGGGGTAAAAGGAGAAACTCGTCCTCTACTGCCAATAAGGAGTGGGAGTGGACATCTGCCACAACCAATCACTGCTCCTGATGCTGCTATAGCGTGCTAGTAAGGTTTGAAATTTCTGAGATGTTGTCAGCTGTATTTCTGCTAACTGCATACATAAAGCGGCCCCTCCCACTGAATATCCATATCGGCAACAATGTCGTGAAAACGTCAGGGCTGGAGAATCAGTGGCCAGACTATAGGTGATTGAGTCTCACTCTCTCTCATTGGCACTATCGAGCCCGTACGTTCATGGCCGCGCGGACATAAGCTCTCCATACATCCCTATCCTGAGCTAATGCTTTCCAATCATTCCCTGTATAATCTACTTCCCTCAAATCATAGTTAATGTTATTCTCCCACCTCATTCTTGGTCTACCAACTGGGCGTTTTCCCTCTGGTTTTCCTACAAGAAGCTTCCATGCAAGTCTTCCATTCCCCATACGTGCAACATGTCCTGCCCATCGCAGTCTACGAGACTTAACTGTTCTTATTATATCTGGCTTCCTATAAAGACCATGTAGTTCATTGTTATGTAGTCTTCTCCATTCAGCTGTCAGTTCATCTCTCTTTGGTCCAAAAATTTTCCTAAGTACTTTATTCTCAAATACTTGTAATCTCCTTTCCTCCCTTAAAGTAAGAGTCCATGTTTCGCATCCATATAATATAACTGGTAGAATAATAGTTTTATATATTTTCAGTTTAACGTTTTTTGAAAGGAGTTGGGAAGTCAAAAGTCTCTGTAATGCATAATAACACGAATTTCCAGAATTGAGCCTATGTTTAATTTCCTTGTGCATCTCATTCCTGTTTGTGATTATTGTTCCTAGGTATTTGAATTCAGCCACTTCCTCAAAATTTCCTTCACTTGCCATTATCTGTCCGTTTCCATTATATAATGCATTTCTATGTGTGACCATATATTTAGTTTTATTGATATTTACTTACAGTCCTAATTTCTTAGTGTTACTCAGTAGTGTGTGCGTGTTGGCCTTTAGTATCTCCTCGCTATCGCCCAATAGTACTACATCATCAGCATAAAC
This sequence comes from Diploptera punctata, assembly GCA_030220185.1. Taxonomy (NCBI): domain Eukaryota; kingdom Metazoa; phylum Arthropoda; class Insecta; order Blattodea; family Blaberidae; genus Diploptera; species Diploptera punctata. The sequence continues at coordinate 60,488 of JASPKZ010001748.1, forward strand.
TAACAGCTTATTAATACCATTGAGTTGTAGGCCTTCTTCATCCTCTAAAGATTTGATGGCATGCTCTAGTACAAAATTAAACAGTAGAGGAGATAGTGCATCTCCTTGCTTCAACCCATTATGGATTTCAAAAGGGTCCGAAAACTGTTTGCCTACACGCACCCTACTCTTCGTGCCATTTAGACACATTCGTATAAGTCTAACTTTGTAGGAATTTCGAACTCTAGCTGGATACTATATAACTTCTCCCTCATGAAAGTCTACGTATATGTACAGTACCATTATAGTCCCATTTCTTTTCTAAAATCTGTCTTAAGCTAAAAATCTGATCTGTTGTAGACATGTTTCTTCTAAATCCACATTGATGATCTCCTAGAATGTCGTCAATATAAGGAGTAAGTGTGCTTATTAATATATTTGTTAGAGTATTGTAGGAAGTTGAAAGTAATGAGATACCCCTATAGTTGTTGCAATTAGTTTTATCTCCTCCTTTCTTATAAATTGGTACGAGGAATCAAAATCTGGAGGAGTTTGAGATTTTAAAGTAACTTGACATCATTAATTACAACACACCCACTCATCATCATAAAAAACCTGTCGGTACATACATAATAGTTGGAGAGTAACGTAAACCTTATGCTGAAGACAAGACTGATCACAATAGGCCTACAATGTTTTAATTATTTTAAGAGTCGAGGAGACTGCATAAAAGGTAAGGTAAAGTGATCCCACTACAGGATATAAGAAACCCTTGAGGTAGTAAGAGGTTAATCCTCCCCACTTTTCCTAGACAATGGGTACTTGCTGTCAGCAGGGTTGTCAGCCATGTTTGATGGCCACCTTATCCCCCAGAACAAGTATCTGGTACTCATTTCCATTAGAGGCTAAGTCGATCCCAGGGTGTCATGGTGCCACCAAAAGGTTTGGGGCAGTTTAAAAATCCTGACTCCACCAGGACTCGAACCCTCAACCTTCTGGTTTGTAGCTTATTGTCTTAACCATCTATGCTAAAACGTACTCCCTGCATAAAAGATTCATAATTTTACATTATAATTTGTATATACTTTAGCCTATATGTATTCACGTAGACAGTCTCAAGACAACCCTTGAGGATGCCAGATGCAGTCTGTGGCGAAACATCGGGGAACTACAAGCCTCACGACCATGGCCTACAGCCCGAAAATCTTCATCAAGATCATTTAGCTTATATGTTTCTTCAAATTACTCTAGACTGTCATTTGCACTAGAATCCTAAATATGACAACGAATTCTTGTATTTGGGATCTTAAAATCTCAGTAGCCAACGATGGAATGGCTGAAGTAAAAAAGGATCTGCATGAAAACATATCTTGTTAAATAGCAAATGTAATCAGTTTATTGCTATCAATAATTTACGCAATCTCAACTCAAAATAATGTGACAATAGTAAAATTTATATAGATAAAAGTTTTCTTTTTTACTACAAAATTATGTAGTGAATGAGAATATTAAAATACTATAAATGTGTACAGCATAGCCCTGTACATGCACATAAAAAACACCCATTAAAATTTTAACTGTTGGCAATTATGAAGGAATGGCATAAAAATAACCTTCTATCACCACATGGGTTTCTAGTTTGAACAGAATACAGTATTGTGATTAAATATTAATATTACAACTACCTTCATATTTTATCTTATTTTTAGAAGTTTACATATATATCCCATTAAGCACCACAAGTTTAAAAAAAAAAAATTCAATAAGTTCAAAATAGTGATTTAGACTCAATAGAATAATAAAATCCAACAAAAAATGAGAAAATGAAAGAAAATAAATCATGTACGGTATTTGACAAATAAAATGCAGAGATTGTGATAAAATCTACATAGTGAAAACAAAAAAGAAATTTGAAAACCAGAATGAAGGAACACCTCAGGAATATTAAAAATGAGGAAGTAGAAAAATCTGCAGTAATCAAGTCATCCTTGGTCAGAAAAAGTCAAATTAAAAGAAAGGTAAAATTAATTAAACAAATAGAAAAAAAAAATAAAGAACTCACAAAAAGAAATTTGAAATCTTAGGAAATTAAAAGTCATCCTTGGTCAGAAAAACATCAAATTGAAAGAAAGGTAAAATTAATTAAACAAATAGAAAAAATCTAAATAACTCACAGTTTGGGAAAAGATCTACATGCAAAAAAAGAAGAAGCAATTAATGAATTTTGAAATTCCCAGGAAATGTGATTTGATTTGGAGGTTCATTGGTTTACCAATAAATGGAGGAGGAAACATTGAATCATCAATGACAGAACAACGGTCAAGTAAAAATTGGTGATGGAAGATTTTGGTCTAAAAAGAATACAATATGAGATGAGATGTAATTTTATAAATAATTATTTATTAATACCTCATAATTCCTATAAATTTGGAATATTTTGTGATATTCAGTTTTTTCTAAGGCAGAATAAATCTATAAATGCTGAGAATACTGACAAGGCAAAGAGCATCATGGGCTTTAACAACAATGAATATAATGTCAACTGCAGTGGACTAGTGGTTATGTTCCTTGCCTCTAGTTCCGAGGGCGCAGGTTCAATCCTGACCAGGAGGGGCTTTAAGCCGTTGGTCCTGAATCTGAAGGTTTTCAGGCTCGTAAATGATCCTTTAAGCCTGAATAAAGAGATCTCTAAGCAAAATTTACCGACTTCCTTCATCCAAGTAACATCTTAGTTGCCTTCTAGATGTCTCATTGGTTTGGTATGTTGACCGCATACCATTCATGACATCTGTAGGGGAATAAGCATAACTAAATTAACTTGGTTTAGTAACTGCTAACAAAGGAGAGGCTAAGTCTCAACATTGGGCTGTTATGCCATTGAAGATGTAGATGAATATAATGTAAGTGACAGTCAAAATTAGCCGTATTTATGCCGGCCGTGCTGGATTCCTGACTAGCAAGCCAGGGTTTGATACCTGGTGGGGTTGAAAATGTTAATTGTAAAATTAATTTTATTTACAAATTTTTCAATCTTGGGGCCAAAAGGGGTGGTGGTGTACAATTTTTAAATACTAGATTGTGCACCAAATTCCTGTATTCAATTGCAAACCTCTCTGCTGTACATATATAGAGAAGACAATTATAGCCTGCTGTTCTGACGAATCACGCATTATTGAAATATTTAATGATTGTAGTCAAATACATAATCATAGTAATAAAAAGTATATTCAATTACATTCTTGCTTGTTACTTCCCTATGGGACCATCAGGCAGTGCATGCTCACCTGATATGTACTATATGATATGTTCACATTTTTTAAAACAATCTCTATATAAGATTAAAACCTAATGAATTGCCTACACTTATTTTCTCTAAGTAAATCTTATATTTCGATCAAAATTTAACCTATTTCTGTAATTATTTTTCTTATGTAAACTTTATATTATTTATTCTGGGTGAAAAGTAATTATTTGGAAACCTAACCTTCATCTAACTAAAAAAAAGGCTAACAAAAATCACAAACCCTAACCAAAAACTATTCAGTGATTTTCTTCTTGATAATAAGCGAGGCTAGGCATTCATGTTAGATTAGAAAAAAGAAAGAAACTTAGCCATTGAAGTATTAAGTGTCTTCTACAAGGAAAGGTTAGATTTCTACGTAAATTAGAGACTGACTTCTGTAACTTTAAAATATTATTCGTGAATGCCAAATGACAATTCATAAATGCTATTGTAAAGTAAAGTAATCCCACTACAGGCCTCAGGAGGCCCTTGGGGTAGTAGGAGGTTAAGGCTCCCACTTTTCTGAACAATCAGCACTTGATGTCAGCCGGGTTGTCAGCCCTGCGTGACGGCTGCCTTTACCCCAGAACAAGTGTCTGGTACTCATTTTCGTTATAGGCTGAATCGACCCCAGGGCCATAGTGCCGCCAGAGGGCTTGAGTCAGTTTAAAAATCCTGCCCCACCGGAACTCGAACCCTCGACCTTCCAGCTTGTAGCACAGTGCCTTAACCACTACGCTACGGCGCAGCGTGCAATTGTGAGAATTAAAAAAAAAATGAATTTCCTTACGTGACGCAAATTGAACAATTACAACAGACTTGCATAAAGTATTTTTAAACTATTATAATAAAAAAACTTCTCTTCAAGCACTGTAGTAAATACTGTTGATTCATTTCTATTCAACCAGAAATCAAATTTACTTATTACAAATTCACATTTAGGTAAAGAAGTTGTTATATATATTGTATCATAATTAAAAGTTTTGTAAAAAAAATAGTACTGTACTCACCGCAGGGCGTTTTACCGCATATTATTTTCTTTTTCACAAATAGGGCTAAATATTTTTATAATGTTATTAAAAGTCAGTAAAGAAATTCACCTAAGATCACTCTGGTCACTGAAAACACTTCGCGAAATTTTAACGTACGGTTCGACCACGTTCATTACCGCCGACCAACTGACATTGTCGTCTAACTAACTAAGGGTTGGCAATGTCCGCATTGCCCACTGTGCTGCATACTAGAACCAGTTGTGGCTGCTTGGCAGCAAACTGCTAGTGGCTATCGCTTTGGGGTTCAGTGTCTTAGCCCTGCATATTTAGCGGCGTAGGTGTTTAGCCGTGATGACATGAATTAAAGTGAGTATTAGGTGTGGTCTCCCCAGAGCAGGGCGTCGTAATCCGCGCCGTCGACAAGCAAAGAGTCCGAAAGCCGACGACTCGGAATGAGCCACGCTGCTCTGGTTCGAGCACACCTTGAATGCTTAGCCCATCTCAATTGGGGTGTTTGATGAATATATTACGGTGAACAGTACGTCGCTGAAGCACATGCCCTATAATGCGCACAATTGGATTTGTATGATTTATAATCAAGCTATACATGTTGTTAACTTGTTCAATTGTGTCACCAATATATGGCATCTGTGCTAGATCGTGAAGCTCTGTGATCCTCGTGTATAGAGGTGCCAAAAAATAATTTTTAGACATTTATTCTGAATGACCTGGACTTTCTTTTTGTGTCTAGCAGCTAGGATACTCCAGGCTTCACAACCATACAGCAAACATGCTGCGGATAACAGCTCGATATAAGTGAAGCTTGATCCGCAATGACAGCGTGGCGACTTGAAAAATGGATATATATTGCTAATGCAGCATGAGCTTTTTGAGAGATTTGGCCGAACATGAATTTGGAAAGTAAGCTTGGAGTCCAGATGGACCCCAAGATATTTGACAGAAGTCCCAAGGCGGAAGAAGTTGAGTCCCTAGGGTCAGTCTGATAGGAGGCCGTCTGTGGGTTTTGGTGAATAAAATCGCTTGGGTTTTACTCACATTTAATTGATGTTCCACAGACGGAACCAGGAATGTATGGAATTTAGGGCATTTTGTAGGACGTGGACACGGTAACGTAGGGCTCGGAAAGAGGATTGGTAGAATATGCAGGTATCGTCTGCAAATGTAGCAGTGTGAATATAAGGGAAAGGAGGAAAATCTGCTACGTATATAGTGTAAAGAATGGGTGTGATGAAAGTACTGCTCCCTGAGGGACTCCCGCCTTTAGGGGCTTCCAGTCGGATTTATACCCACTAACCGACACATAAAATTGCCGGTTAGTGAGGTATTTAGCGATAAGTTTAACAAGTGAAGCTGAAATGTTGAATTTTATTAATTTGAAAAGTAATCCATATATACAAGTCGTATCGAAAGCTTTCTCAACGTCAAGGAATACGGCCAAAGTGCTCTTCTTGGAGTTGAAACCCGTGACAATTCGGTCGACCAGTCTAGCTAACTGCAGCGGAGTGCTGTGAGAATTTCTAAATCCAAATTGATGATGAGGTATAATATTCCTCTCTGAAATTTCAGATTTTAGACGAGCCAAAATGAGTTTCTCCATTATTTTGCTGAGTACAGGCAGAAGACTGATTGGCCGCAGATTGTCTGGGTTGGAAGGATCTTTGCCGGATTTGGGAATGGTTATAACCTTGGCCCGCTTCCACACTTCAGGGAAGTAATGGAAGCGGAAACAAAGCTTCACTATTTGCAGGAAAAGTAGAAGTGCCTTAACAGGCAGGTGTTTGACTGCAAAATTTGTTATGCGATCAGGACCAGGGGCTCGTTGATTGGGAAGATTTCTGACAATATTTTTCAATTCCGAAAAATATATGTCAGGAAGGACCTGTGGAGAAGGAGCTTCTAGAAAAGTACTTACAACTTGGTGTACTTCAGCTTCATGAACTGGTGTTGTGAGTACTTGTGGTTGGAATCGATCTGCGAGATTTTCTGCTATGAGTTGGGCTTTATCACGAGGGTGATAAACCTAGACTCCGTTAGAGCAGAGGGCAGATGGAGGAGTAGGTGCTCGACTCCGTTTTATTATTTTAATGATGCCCCACGGTTGGTTTTTCTTGCTGAGACATCCCGAAGAGTTTTATCCCAGTCAGCATTTCTTAATTCTCGAAGTCTATTCCTAACCAGATGTTGATATCGATTGTAGTGTTGTCGATGTTGGAGAGAGCCAAAATCACGATAAAGTTGTAGATATCTACGCTTTTCTCGTAAGTAAGTTAGAAGTGTGGGATCTGTATATTTTGTTTGCGATGGGTAGTCTGTTTTCGTTGTAGAAAGTGTTAAAGCTGTTTTAAGGGATGCCTCAACATTTTGTACGGCGAGTTCTAACTGTTCAGTAGACTGGACTGATAGTGTAGGCCCTATCCATTGTGGAGCATGTTAGTATAATTCAGCCAGTCGATGTGAGAATGTTGTATATTAAAAGGTGTATTAAGTAAAAAGGACGGTGATATTTTGAATAATATTGGAGTGTGATCCGAGTCTAGTGAGTCTGTAACAGTAGTGATGTATGGTGAGATAGGGACATTCTTCGTTAGAGCGATATCCAGTATATCAGACTGGGATACCATTTACAAAGTGTCTGAAGAAGGTGTGTTCCCTTGGGGCATGGATTTCTATGTTATTGAATTGGCAGAATCGGTGAAGAGTGATACCAGATGTATTTTGGACACGGCATCGCCAGAAATGATATTTGGAATTTAAGTCCCCGCAATTAGAAAATTGGGGGAGATAGAAGTAAGAGTAGTTAGGTCGTGTCTCGTCAATAATCTGGTTGGAGATTTGTAAACTGCAGCTATAAATATTTCTTCGCGAGGTGATATAGAAAGAGTAATGCCAGAGGCTTCAATAAATTGAAGCCTGGGAATTGAGACCACTCTGTGGCCAATGGTTCGTTTTATGCAAACGGCAGTGCTACCAAGGGGACCGTTTAATCGGTCATTACGGTATATAATATAGTACGGAATTTTGAATTTATCAGTTGCCTTTAGATGCGTTTCATTGAGCAGAAGAATGTCAATATCTCTTTCTTGTAAAAATGTTTTGAGTTCATCTAGCTGTCGTAGTACACCATTGGCATTGAATGCCATGACGTTAAGATAGCTTCCGCGTGTGAAGCTAGCCATCGTTACCGTAACATAGTTTCATCAGATTGGACACAAACTGAAAACGTTCCATGGGAGACGACAGTCCAGCCAATAATGGTTGTATGTCATGGAGCATCTTCTGAGCGTGTCCTGCAATGGGTTGTGCCTCAGTCCGGTTCTGACCTCTAGCAATGCTTGGACCAGCTGTAGGGAGTGAAAAGGTAGTAGGGGCAACAATAGAACTGAAAGAGGATGGAAGAATCAGTCTTCCGTGCAGTAAAAGTGCGAGGTTGGGGCACATTAGGTTTGGGAGTAGGCGGCTGCCTATTTCTAAGGAAAGCTGCTTGAGCAGCTTCGTAGGATGGACATTTCCTATACGATGCAGGATGTCCCATTTGGCCACAATTGGCACACAGCAATTTAGTTTTGTCTACAAGAGCTTCTTCTTTAACTGGACAGTTTTTGTGATTATGCTCTTTAGCACATATCACACAACGCGGTGTTTAAGAGAACATCCTGAAAACGTATGGTTAAATTTCTGGCAATTATAGCATTGCTTAAGGCCAGAACGCGGTCTGTAGGATTCAACGGAGACCACCGCGAACAAAAGACGGTTAGATTGTAAATTTCTTTACCCTTGTCAGTATTTTCTAATTCAAGGATGAAGATTGGTAGAAGTACTGAATTGTCTTCTTCTTTTTTAGAGAGTTGTCTTATGTTTGTTAATGGATATCCTAAGGATAGGATTTCCTCTTTGATCTCTTCAATAGGTACGGTACGTGGTAGTCTTTTCAGTACTACACGTAGTGGAAGCTCACTTTTCATCTGATACGTATAATATTGTCTCCTTATAGACTTGAAAAATTCTTTTAGAAGTTTAAAGTCATCCACATTTGCAGCGTAGTACCGCAGGCCTTCAGGCGTATTTACTACCTTTAGGTCTCCTTTAAGTTTAGGTTTAAGTTCTTTACTAATTTTGAATAGATCACCATGACCCATGACCGTAAGCGGTGGTGGACGAGGTACTTTATCTTCAATATTCTGAGGAGCCTGTGAAGTCAACGTTTGTAGGTAGATAGTCGCCTAAAGTCCCGGTTCGAGGTGGTCTCGTAGGGGCATTAGTTGTGCGAGATGGTCCTGCAATTTCAAGTAGGCATCTCAGCGGTTTCAGGTATCGTATATAGTATTTCGTATTTATTTGAAGTGGTACCGCCGATGCCTGGATCAGTTTAGGTTCCATGCGTTTCGACGAACTCAATTGCATTTTTTGTTCTGTTCGCCGTTTTTTAGGCTCAGTTTGTTTTATCAGCTTTATTAAATTCATTTTCATCACATGTGATAGGAAACATGCCGCTTGCCATCTAAGACGGCAGATTTTGGAGTGGTTAGGAAGCCAGAAAAATTTTTAGATAGGTCTTTACATTGGGATATGCTACCGGAGTTTATCGAAATACATGTCGGTAAGATCCACTGCAGAACTAGTGCACTCATAATCTGGGAAAGTTTGCAAATAGTTTATGATAATATAAAAGTAGCCTTTAATTTGGGCTGCTACTTTAAAATATTTGCTATCAGATTTTAACTTATGATCATCTACATATTTTCAAAGTGCATTACAGAACTTTCCCACATGTCAAGTGCACGTTGCGTTGATATTTCTGCCACTTCCATGTCATCACTACCACTTGTGCTTGCCATGGTGCTTGAGCCAACGCCCAAGTCTTAGTCCAATGCACTTTAAGCACTAAAAGCTAAACACTAACACCAGTAAATATAGGCTTAGCATAAACACTTACCTTGAGTGATTAATGTAGGCACTAAACCCACAAGCAATAAGACATTAATAACAGGGGTATCACTACAAGCTTGATCACTTGCTTGCAATCTGGCTACCAGGAGCCCCACCCGATTATATGCGCACAGTAACACAACACTTTCTACTACACCAACACTAGTTAGTTTTCTTGGCGTGAAGCTGCCGGCCGAAGCCAGCAGTTTGTTGTTTTTTCGCTTGTAGACCACTACTTGGTGTTGTTTTTAAGTTTTAAATATGCGGCGAACAAGTGATGATACTGTTGCGCAGTGCGACAGATATAGGCCTTTGACGTCACAGTACTGCAGCTACTAGAGAGACGATGTACAGGAAGGAATATTCGTAAGAGACTTCTTATATAGGGCAAAGAGCAATTGCATTGTCGTCAGAGCATGATTTTTTTATATCGATAACCTGGCAGCGTTCAGCACTCACAAACTCAAGAAAAGAAGCGTAGAAGAATGTCAAAAGGAAAACGGTCTAAAAATCTTACGAATCAGCTGCTCTTTAACGGGAACTAGTGAACTCTTATATTCAGAGATGATGTTGAACGAGTTTAATACAATTATTACTGCCAAACTACATAATTAAAGTTCGTTCATGGGCATGTTCGTCTCGATCAAGAGAACTGATTATTCGCTACTTTTTATGAGGGGGGAATAGGGCTAGAGAGAGAACCACGCAGTCATTATACATACGTATATTATTAGAAACTGCTTTGAGAGATTCGTAATCTTAATTCATTATATATATAGGGGCGTCTCGCGATTTAAAATTAATCCTGAAAATGGAAGAACTCGTGTTACAAAACAGGTTGCCGCCACACTAAAGAACTATAGGGGTTCTCACGTCTAGAAAATAGTATTGTTCTTATGGAGTCATTCTTGCCATGTTCTTTTATATGAGATCGATTTATTAATTAATTCATTTCAAATAAATAATTTAGATTAACAGTTTCATCTACAACTTTACCAAGATTTATCGAAAAAAATACAATTACAAAACACATTATCACCCGCATATTTAATAAAGTTAGGGGTTGAACTCAATTACCGGTTAGCAGAGATGTCATCGAACCATCTTCTTTCAACGAAACTTTGAGATATTTATATATCCATCTCTGTCACTCAATCTGCGGCGTCAGGCGACAACAACATTCCCATAAGAAAAAAAAATGTTATTTTCTAGACATGAAAACCGTCACAATACCCGCAGGGATTAAAACAGCGATGTCCCCCTCATTAAGTCACGTCAGTTAAAGTTGCCTTAGTAACTCTCCCAAACTACGCCAATGCAAGTGACTAGACTAGCCTTACAAGGGAACGGTCAACCATTGCCGTGTCCAAAATGTATCTGCCGTTTTTAATTGCGAGGCACTAAAATTCCAAACCAATCTCTCATCTAAATTATATGTAAATAATACAATTCCCGATTTGATAGATGGATAACCCTCACTACCTGCCGTCCGCGCCGCGGCCCACCTCACTTCACTCTGCTCTGTACAGTGGGTTGCATTGCTGGATTCTGGCTTCAATTTCTGCGCCTTGCAGTTGAAAACGGCAGTTCTTTTTTACACGGCCTAGGTACATCACAACCAATGCCGTCTTTACCGTAAGGGCACAGGGGGCCCGTGCCCAGGGCCCCCATCTTCACGGGGGTCCCGAAGACCGATATATTCCCTTACACTTCGCTATGCTCGAGATAATAACTAATCTTCACTCGTTTTCCTGTTTGACACAGCTTCGCCCATCGACTCGTTTTGGAACTCGCCCATGCCAAAACTGGCCACTTCCGTGTCTCGTAGCGTGAATAGCCAACTTCACCATCTAGCAGCCACCTACACAAACCACTTCGGTTGCAAAGTCGAGCTTACAAAGTCTATAGAATGACTATATATATGGATTTTGTTTTAATAGAAATTAATTGAAATAATATAAGTGTTGACGTGCTCGTTTATAAATTATTGCATTGTGTCGAAAAGAACATACGAGTATTTAAGTGGTTCACAGAAAAAAAAGAAGGAAAATAGTTCCAGCTCAAAAAGAAATAACCAAACAACTTTCTAAACTCACTTCATTTCTTACGGTTGAAGAAACAAATAGACTGAATGATTCTTCACTCTCATCACCCAAGATCAAAATACTTCGGAATATCAACGGGAAAAAGAGTTGCGTGTGACAAAAATTACAAGCACATCAGATATCCAACCTTCCATTTCAAGCTACTGTGAGTTAACAACTACAAGCTTGGAAAATGTATCTCCTGATCCTGGTACGTACTGTGATGAAATTTTAACGGAAGAA
>JASPKZ010001749.1:0-22242 GCA_030220185.1 Diploptera punctata
CGGAAACCAAGCATATTAACAGCGGTAGGGGGACTCGACATGCTAACCACATGTCAACCCTACACTGGCTGTGTGATCATCGACCTCTCGTGATTGACACATGTGGATGTGAGGGCCAGAAGCCGCTGTTAAAGGGAAACGCTGAAAGTGGAAAGACCCTCAATCGGATCGGAAAACCATTGAAATATTGGATTTAGACCGGAGTTTTTGCATGGTATCCCAGACACAGTCTCTAGATAGTTTTTGCAGTTTTTGACTCTTCGAATATTTGACTTTTTGGTTATACTGTAAGACATAACTTGAGTACACAATTTGAAACTTTTGATTAAGACCGGATTTTTTTGCGTTAAGATCCGGAGAGTCTCTAGATAGTATTTTTGCAGTTTTTGAATTCACGAAATTGTACATTTTTCTTGTGAACTGTAAGACTATAACCTTGGAAAGTAAATTTTGGATTAAGGATATAGACCGGTGATTTCTTTGCTTATAAAACGCGGAGACAGTCTCTTGAGATTTTTGCGGGTTTTGAATTTCGAAATTTGACATTTTTTTGTTAAACAATCAGCTATAACCTGGATACCAATTGAAACTGTATAGTTAGCCGTAGTTTGCATATAAATCCCGGACACATCTCTGGAGTTATTTCAGTTTTTGAATTTCGAAAATGTTGACATTTTTGGTTAAATGTGAGACTATATCCTTGGATCTCAATTGAAATGTTAGTTTTAGACCGGATATTTGCATTATAAAACACGGAGAAGTCTGTACATAGTAGGTTTTGCAGTCTTGAATTTTCAAAAATTTGACTTTTTTTTGTCACTGTAAGACTATACCTTGGAAAACTCATTTTGAAATTTTGATTTAGACCTAATTTTTTGCATTATAAATTCCGAACACAGTCTCTAGAAAGTATTTCGCAGATTTGAATATTCGAAAATTTTTCCATTTTTACACTCTTTATATTAGCTTGACCTGTATCTATCTATCTATGTAACTGAATTTTTCAACGCGTTTTTCACTCACTTAAAATAATTGGATCGACTTGAAATTTAGTATACTTGTAAAGGACCCGTGACAATTCAATAATAATCATATTAATTTTCTAAAATCCTGGCCTGAATCATCAGAAAATAAAATAAATGATAGTTTTAAAAAACTAAAACAGCAGGCTTTATTAGAAAACCTAACTCAAAAACGAAAAATAATTTTAATTTCCAACAGCCTTGGGATAAATTTAAAGTGGTCAACAAAAAATCATCTCCAACACATATAGAATAAAACTAGAATTATCAACAAAAAGAAAATAATTTTACCATCAAAAGCGTGGGGTGCTCTATATCAATTAATATATTTGATAATAAACAGATATTGGTAAAGGTAAAGTCTATAAGAAGAGCATGTAAAAATCATAAAAAGCACCCCACGCTTTTGATGGTAAATTTATTTTATTTTTGTTGATAATTCTAGTTTTATTCTATATGTGTTGGAGATGATTTTTTTGTTGACCACTTTAAATTTATCCCAAGCGTGTTGGAAATTAAAATTATTTTTCATTTTTGAGTTCAGTTTTCTAATAAAGCGTGCTGCCTTAGTTTTTAAAACTATTATTTATTTTTTTTATTTTTTAGTTTCAATATTTTACAGAATAAGATAAGAATGTAAATATCTTTAAATTCCATACTATTGTAGTATGAGCTAAAAGTATTACTCTTCTAAGAAAAAAAAACCTCCGCAGCCAGATTCGAACCAGCGACCTGTTGACTATTGAAATTATATACCACTAGTTCACCGCTCTACCAATTGAGCTCTTACAACGATTGACTAATAATTAGACAAGTCCGTAACCTATTATACCAGTTTGAATTTTTTTGATTTGCTGATGATTCTGGGCAGGAATATAGAAATAAAATATGAAATTATTGCAGTGTCAAGGGTCCGTTACAAGTATACAAAGTTTAAAGTCGATCCAATGTCTCTAAATGGGTGAAAATTGCGTTCAAAGATTCCGTTACATAAATACAAAGATACTTTTCTTGATTTTCTGATGATTCTAGCCAGGATTTTAGAAAATAAATGTGACATTATTGTATTGTCACAGGTCCTTTACAAGTATACAAAATTTCAAGTCGATTCCAATTATTTTAAGAGTGCGTGGAAAAATTCGTTGTGAAATGGAAAGATTCAGTTACATAAATAAAGAATAAATGATTAGATAGATAGATAGATAGATAGATAGATAGATAGATAGATAGATAGATAGATAGAAGATAGATAGATAAGATAGATAGATAGACAGATAGAACAGATAGTAGACAGACAGACAGACAGAGCAGAACGACAGACAGCTGACAGACAGAAGACAGGACAGACAGACAGATAGATAGATAGATAGATAGATAGATAGATAGATAGATATAGAGTAGATAGATAGATAGATAGATAGATAGATAGATAGATAGATAGATAGATAGATAGATAGATAGATAGATAGATAGATAGATAGATAGATAGATAGATAGATAGATAGATAGATAGATACAGTTCAAGCTAATATAAAGCGGGTAAAAACAAGTGTCTTTGTAATTATGTAACGGAATCTGTGAACAGATTTTTCACCAATTAGAACATCATTAGGATAGACTTGAACTTTCCTATTACTTATAAAGGACCCGTGAACATATAATAATTTCATATTTATTTTCTAAAATTCTGGCCAGAATCATCAGAAAATAAAAAAAAGTGTATTTGTATTTATGTAACGGAATCTCATCACGATTTTCACCCACTTAACATTGGATCGACTTGAAATTTTGTATACGTGTAAAGGACTCGTGATACTACAATAATTTCATATTTTATTTCTAAATCACTGGCCAGAATCATCAGTTTATTATCAAATATATTAATTGATATAGAGCACCCCACGCTTTTGATGGTAAAATTATTTTCTTTTTGTTGATAATTCTAGTTTTATTCTATATGTGTTGGAGATGATTTTTTTGTTGACTACTTTAAATTCATCCCAAGCGTGTTGCAAATCAAAATTATTTTTCATTTTTGAGTACGGTTTTCTAATAAAGCGTGCTGTTTTAGTTTTTTAAAACTATTATTTATTTCTTTAGGTTAAGCTGTGAGACTTAACCTTGGAATACTCAATTTTGAAATTTTGGATTTAGACCTGATATTTTGCATTATAAATCCCGGACATAGTCTCTAGATAGTATTTTTGCTGTTTTTGAATTTTCGAAAATTTTGACATTTTTTTTGTGTTTAAACAGTAAGGACTATAAACTTGTAAAACTCAATTTTGAAATTTTGGATTTAGACCGGATTTTTTTGCATTATAAATCGGGGACAAGGTCCCAGAGAGTATTTTTGCAGTTTTTAATTTCGATAATTATCACATTTTTTGCTTAAACTGTAAGATTATACCCTTGGAATACTCAACTTTGAAATTTTGGATTTAGACCGGATTTTTTGAATTATAAATCCCGAACGCCAGTCTCTATATAGCATTATTGCAATTTCTGAATTTTGGAAAATTTTGACATTTTTTGGTTAAACTCTAAGATTATTACATCAGAAAACTCAATTTTGAAATTTAATATCTAGACCGCATTTTTGGCATTATAAATCCTGGACACAGTCTCTAGATAGTATTTTTGCAGATTTTGAATTTTCGAAAATTTTGACATTTTTTGGTTAAACTGTATGACTTGGAAAACTCGATTTTGAAATTATGGATTTAGAATAAAGTACATAGGAAAATTTTTGGACCAAAGAGAGGATGAACAGAGAGGTGAATGGAGAAGACTACATAACATTAAACTACATGGTCTTTATAGGAAGCCAGATATAATAAGAACGATTAAGTCTCGTAGACTGCAATGGGCAGGACATGTTGCACGTATAGGGAATGAAAAGACTTGCATGGAAAGCTTCTTGTAGGAAAGCCAGAGGGAAAACGCCCAGTTGGTAGACAAAAGAATGAGGTGGGACTTATAGCAATAACTATGATATGAGGGATTGTAGATTATACAGGGAATGACTGGAAAGCATTAGCTCAGGATAGGGATGTATGGAGGGCTTATGTCCGCGCGGCCATGAACCTATGGGTTCGATAGTGCCAATGAGTAAGTAAGTAAGTAAGACCGGATTTTTGCATTATAAATCCCCGGACACAGTCTCTAGATAGTATTTTTGCAGTTTTTGAAATTTGGAATATTTTGAAATTTTTTTGGTACAACTGTAAGATTTTAACCTTGGAAAACAATTTTGAAATTTTGGATTTAGACTGGATTTTTTGCATTTTAGATCCCGAACATAGTCTCTAGATTGTTTTTTTTTGCATTTTTTGAATTTTCGGAAATGTCGACATTTTTTGGTTAAACTGTCAGACCATAACTTTGGAAAACTCAATTTTTAAATTTTAGATTTAGACCGGATTTTTTGCATTACAAATCCCGAACACAGTCTCTAGTTAGTGATTTTGCTTTTTTAGAATTTTCGAAAATGTTTACATTTTTTGGTTAAACTGTAGGACTATAACCTTGGGAAACTCAATTTTGAAATTTTGTATTCAGACCGGATTTTTTGCATTATAAATCCCGGATACAGTGTCTAGATAGTATTTTTGCAGTTTTTGAATTTTCGAATATTTTGACATTTTTGGTTAAACTGTAAGACTATAACCTTGGAAGACTCAATTTTGAAATGTATTTAGGCCGGATTTTTGCATTATTAAATCTCTGGATACAGTCTCTAGATAGTATTTTTGCAGTTTTTGAATTATCGAATATTTTGACATTTTTTGGTTAAACTGTAAGACTATAACCTTTGGAAAACTCAATTTTGAAATTTTGGATTTAGGCCGGAATTTTTGCATTTTAAAATCCCGAACATAGTCTCTAGTTGCTATTATAAATCCCGGACATAGTCTCTAGATAGTGTTTTTGCAGTGTTTTTTGAAAACTTTCGAAAATTTGTTATATTTTTTGGTTAAAATGTTTTGGACAATGACCTTGAAAAAAAAAACTCAATTTTTAAATCTTCGATTTAGACCGACGGAATTTTTTGCGTTGTAATCCCGGACCGAACTCTCTAGATAGTATTTTTGCAATTTTTTGAATTTTCGAATATTTTTTTGAGTTTTTGGTTATTTTAACTATAGGTACTAGTAAAATTCATGGGTGATTTTCTCGTTTGAGGTCCCGAAAGGCCTTACAGAGTTTTAAAAAGAACCTTAAGTTGAGGGAGACGGACCTACAAACGGGTAACTAATTTTTAGGTTTTTAAACCGTACATTATACTGCTGTAAAACTAATAGGGATAGAACCTTGGAAAAACTCAATTTTGTAATTTTGGATCTTAGAGTGGATTTTATGCATTATAGATCCCGGACGTAGTCTCTAGGTTGTATTTTGCAGATTTTGAATTCACGAAAATTTTACATTATTTTTGTTAACAGTAAGCCTATAACCTTGGAAAACTCAATTTTGGCTTTAGACCGGTTTTTTTTTGCATTATAAATCCCGGACACAGTTATCTGGATAGTATTTTTGCAGTTATTGAATTTCAAACATTTTGACATTTTCTTGTCAACTGTGATGAGACTCTTAAACCTTGGAAAGCTCAATTTAAAAATTTTCGGATTTAGACCGGATTTTTTGCATTATAAATCCCGAACACAGTCTCTAGAAAGTAATTTTTGCACTTTTTGAATATTAGAAAATTTTTCTATTTTTTAGGTTAAGTGTACGAGACTTAACCTTGGAATACTCAATATTGAAATTGTGGTTTTAGACCTGATATTTTGCATTATAAATCTAGGGCACAGTCTCTAGATTAGTACTTTTGCTGTTTTTGAATTTTTGAAAATTTTGACATTTTTATGGTTTTTAAACTGTAAGACTATACACCTTGGCATACTCAACTTTGAAATTTTTATTTTTTTTAGACCGGATGATTTTGAATTATAAATCCCGGACGAAAGTCTCTAGATAACATTTTTGCAGTTTTTGAATTTTCGAAAATTTTGACATTTTTGGTTAAATTAAACTCTAATACTATTACCTTGGAAAACCTCAATTTTGAATTTTAATATTTAGACCGACATTTTTTGGCATTTATTTTAAATCCTGGACACAATCTGTAGATAGTATTTTTGCAGTTTTTGTATTTTCGAAATTTTTGACATTTTTTGGTTAAACTGTGAGACTATAACCTTGGAAATCTCAATTTTGAAACTTTAGATTTAGACCGGATTTTTTACCGGGCACAGTCTCTAGATAGTATTTTTGCAGTTTTTGAATTTTCGAAAATTTTCACAGTTTTTGGTTAGTCTGTAAGACTATAACCTTGTAAAACTCAATTCTGAAATTTTGGATTTAGACCGCATTTTTTGCATTATAAATCCCGGACACAGTCTCCAGATAGTATTTTTGCAGTTTTTGATTTTTCGAAAATTTTGACATTTTTTGGTTAAACTGTATGATTTGGAAAACTCAATTTTGATATTTTGGATTTAGATTAAAGTACATGTTGCACATATAGGGAATGAAAGACTTCCATGGAAGCTTCTTGTAGGAAACCCAGAGGGAAAACGCCCAGTAGGTAGACCAAGAATGAGGTGGGAGAATAGCTTAAACTATGATTTGAGGGAAGCAGATTATACACGGAATGATTGGAAAGCATTAGCTCAGGATAGGGATGTATGGAGATCTCACGTCCGCGCGGCCATGAACCTACGGGTTCTATAGTGCCAGTGAGTAAGTCAGTAAGTAAGACCGGATTTGTTGCATTATAAATCCCGAACACAGTCTCTAGATAGTATTTTTGCAGTTCTTGAATTTTCGAAAATTTTGATATTTTTTGGTTAAACTGTATGACTTGGAAAACTCAATTCTGAAATTTTGGATTTAGACAGAATTTTTTCTATTATAAATCCCGAACACAGTCTCTAGACTGTATTTTTGAAGTTTGTGAATTTTCGAAAATTTTTGACATTTCTTGGTTTGCATTTAGACCGGATTTTTTGCATTAATAAATCACGCCAACACAGTCTCTAGATAGTATTTTTGGCA
This sequence comes from Diploptera punctata, assembly GCA_030220185.1. Taxonomy (NCBI): domain Eukaryota; kingdom Metazoa; phylum Arthropoda; class Insecta; order Blattodea; family Blaberidae; genus Diploptera; species Diploptera punctata. The sequence continues at coordinate 7,083 of JASPKZ010001749.1, forward strand.
GTTTTTGAATTTTCGAATATTTTGACATTTTTGGGTTAAACTGTAGGTCTATATCCTTGGAAAACTCAATTTTGAAATTTTGGATTTAGAACGGATTTTTTAATTTTAAATCCCGATCATAGTCTCTAGATAGAATTTTTGCAGTTTTTGAATTTTCAGAAATTTGAACATTTTTTGGTTAAACTGTGAGACCATAACTTTGGAAAACTCAATTTTGAAATTTTAGATTTTGACTCGATTTTTTTCATTACAAATCCCGATAGTGTTTTTGCAGTTTTTGAATTTTCGAAAATTTTTACATCGTTTGGTTAAACTGTAGGACTATAACATTGGAAAACTCAATTTTGAAATGTTGTATTTAGACCGGATTTTTTGCATTATAAATCCCGAACACAGTCTCTAGATAGTATTTTTGCAGTTTTTGAATTTTCGAATATTTTGACATTTTTTGGTTAAACTTTATCTATAACCTTGGAAGACTCGATTTTGAAATTTTGGATTTAGACCGGATTTTTTGCATTATAAATCGTGGATACAGTCTCTAGATAGTATTTTTGCAGTTTTTTAATTTATAATTTTATTGCAGCCAAATAGCCAGGATTAAAGTAGGATACATTTTAAATTTACATTTTTGCATATTCACAAATAGTATTTGTTCTTTTTGTGCATATCTCAATGTGATATCGGTCACATCTTTTTTTGCATAGCATACATTTACAGTCTATGTTTGGTTCATGGAATTGTTTGTTGTTGCATATCAGGTGTTGGAATCCGTGGATTGCCAGCCTAGTGATGACGAGTCTCATTTCGAAATTTTCTTTTGTCCACGCACGGTCCACCATGGCCCCGGTGCTGTAGAATTCTGGATGTATTTCTTCTCTTTTCCTGTTCAATGTTGCTAGCAGCTGCTCAGATGCGCTGTTGCTTGGGTAAGAGTATGCCTGTTCTGAGGTCGTCGATGAGGAAAGTTTCCTTCGCCAGTAGGTATGCGAGTCTTTAATGCGTTACTTTTGACACTCCTAATATTGCCTTTATATATCTCGCTTTTACCCTTTCTAGAGAGGAAAGATTCTTCATCGTTAAATGTGCCCAGATGATATCTATGCCGTATGTCAGTATTGGTAGAATTTTTGCTCTAAATAACAGCATTGCCGTCTCTAAGGTGAGGGATCTAATGTTTCTTATTTCGTGCATTGCCATTATTGCCTGGGTTGTCTTTTCTGTGATATGTTTTGTGAAGCATTTTGCGCTTGTTTGTAGCGTGATGCCTAGGTATTTGAAGTCTGGTACTATTTTCAGTTTAGTTTCCCTTATGTATATCTCTTTCATTTATGGCGGCTCTTCCTCCGTTTCTGAAGATCATTGTGTCCGTTTTTGATATATTAATGTCCAGCTTGTTCTTGGAGCGCCATTTTTCCACTTCGTTTATTGTTTCCTGAAGTGTTGTTATGTCTCTGGAACCGATTACGATGTCGTCCGCATATGCGCACGAGAAGATACCATCTTTTTGGGTAATTCCAAGGATTTCTTCGGTAGCTAGTATAAACAGTAAGGGGCTTAGTGAATCGCCCTGCAGTACTCCATTTGTTTGAATGATCGGTTTTGACATGTCGATGTTATCTGAGACATATATTTCATTCCAGCTCAGCAGTGTATTGATGTGGTTCTTTCATATGTTGTTGTTTCCTAGTGTCTCCTTTAGTTTTTCTATCACTAGTTGTCTGTCTATTCAATTTTCGAATATTTTGACATTTTTGGTTAAAGTGTAAGACTATAAACTTGGAAAACTCAATTTTGAAATTTTGGATTTAGACCGGATTTTTTGCAATATAAATTCCGGACACAGTCTCTTGAAAATATTTTTGCAGTTTTTGAATTTACGAAAATGTTGACATTTCTTGGTTTGGATTTAGACCGGATTTTTTGCATTATAAATCCCGGATACAGTCTCTAGATAGTAATTTTGCAGTTTTTGAAATTTCGAATATTTTGACATTTTTTGGTTACTTGAAAAACTCGATTTTGAAATTTTGGATTCAGACCGGATTTGTTTGCATTTAAATCACGAACATAGTCTCTAGATAGTATTTTTGCAGTTTTTGAATTTTCGAAAATTTCGACATTTTTTGGTTAAACTGAGAAACCATTACATTGGAAAACTCAATTTTGAAATTTTAGATTTAGGCCGGATTTTTTGTATTACAAATCCCGAACACAGTCTCTAGATAGTGTTTTTGCAGTTTTTGAATTTTCGAAAATTTTTACATTTTTTGTTAAACTGTAGGACTACAACGTTGGAAAAATCAATTTTGAAATTTTCAATTTTTAGACCGGATTTTTTGCATTATAAATCCCGGACACAGTCTCTAGACAGTATTTTTGTAGTTTTCTGAATTTTCGAAAATTTTGACATTTCTTGGTTAAACTGTGAGACTATAATTTTGGAAAACTCAATTTTGAACCTTTAGATTTAGACCGGATTTTTTGCATTATAAATACCGGGCACAGTCTGTCGATAGTATTTTTGCAGTATTTCAATTTTCGAAAATGTTCGCACTTTTCGGTTAAACTGTAAGACTATAACCTTGTAAAACTCAATTTTGAAATTTTGGATTTAGACCGGATTTTTTGCATTTTAAATCCCGGACTCTGTCTCCAGATAGTATTTTCGCAGTTTTTCAATTTACGAAATTTTTTTACATTTTTTTTTAAACTGTATGACTTGGAAAACTCAATTTTGAAATTTTGGATTTAGACAGGATTTTTTTATTTATAAATCCTGAACACAGTCTCTAGATAGTATTTTTGCAGTTTTTGAAATTTCGAAAATTTTGACATTTCTTGGTTTTGGATTTAGACCGGATTTTTTGCATTATAAATCCCGGACACAGTCTCTTGATAGCATTTTTGCAGGTTTTGAATTTTCGAAAATGTTGACATATTTTGGTTAGACTGTAAGACTACAATCATAGAAAACTCAATTTTGAAATTATGGATTTAGACCGGTTTTCTTGAATTATAAATTCCGAACACAGTCTAACATTGTATTTTTGCAGTTTTTGAATTTTCGAAATTTTTGACATTTTTTTTTTTTGGTTAAGCTGTAAGACTATAACGTTGGGTACTCAATTTCGAAATTTTGGATTTAGACCGGATTTTTTGCATTATAAATCTCGGACACAGTCTCTAGATAGTATTTTTTTCAGTTTTTGAATTTTCGAAAATTTTGACATTTTTTTTGGTTGAACTGTAAGACTATAAACTTGGAAAACTCAATTTTGAAATTTTGGTTATATCCCGGATTTTTTGCATTATAAATCCCGGATACAGTCTCTGAATAGTATTTTTGCGGTTTTTGCATTTTTGAAAAATTTTAAATTCTTGGTTAAACTGCACGACTACAACCTGGAAAAATCTCAATTTTTAAATTTTGAATTTAGACCGGATATTTTTGCATTTTAAATCCCGGACACAGTCTCTAGAAATTATTTTTGCAGTTTTTTGAATTTTCGAAAATTTTGACATTTCTTGGTTTGGATTTAGACCAGATTTTTTGCATTATAAATCCCGGATACCGTCTCTAGATAGTATTTTTGCAGTTTATGAATTTTCCAAAAATTTTTGACATTTTTTTTGTAAACTGTAAGACTATAACCTTGGAAAACTTAATTTGAAATTTTGGATTTAGATCGGATTTTAGAATTTTAAAGCACGAACATAGTCTCTAGATAGTATTTTTGCATTTTTTGAATTTTCGGAAATTTAGACATTTTTTGGTTAAACTGTAGGACTATAACCTTGGAAAAGTCATTTTGAAATCTTGGATTTAGACCGAATTTTTTGCGTTGTAAATCCCGGACGCAGTTTTTACATAGTATTATTGCAGTTTTTGAATTTTCGAAAATTTGGATTTTTTGGTTAAACGATAGGACTATGAACTTGGTAAACTCAATTTTGTCATTTTGGATTTAGACTGGATTTTTTGCATTATAATCCCGGACACAGTCTCTAGGTACCATATTTGCAGTTTTTGAATTTTCGATAATTTTGTCATTTTTTGTTAAACTGTAAGGCTATAACCATGGAAAACTCAATTTTCAAATTTTGGATTTAGACCGGATTTTTTGCATTATAAATTCCGGACACAGTCTCTACATAGTATGTTTGCAGTTTTTGAAATTTCGAAAATGTTGACATTGTTTTGGTTAAATTGTAAGACTATAACCTTGGATACTCAATTTTTGAAATTTTGGATTTAGACCGGATATTTTGCATTATAATCCCGGACACAGTCTCTAGATAGTATTTTTTTCAGTTTTTGAATTTTCGAAAATTTTGACTTTTTTTGGTTTTTAACTGTAAGACTATAACCTTGGAAAACTCAATTTTGAAATTTTGGATATACACCGGATTGTTTGCATTATAAATCCCGGTTTTTGCATTTTCGAAAAATTTGACAATTCTTGGTTAAACTGCAAGACTACAACCTCGGAAATGTCAAAGTTTAAATTTTGGATTTAGACCGGATTTTTTGCATTATAAATCCCGGACACAGTCTCTAGAAATTATTTTTGCAGTTATGGAATTTTTGACAATTTTGACATTTCTTGGTTTGGTTTTAGACCGGATTATTTGCATTATAAATCCCGGTTACAGTCTCTAGATAGTATTTTTGCAGTTTTTGAATTTTCGAATATTTTGACATTTTTTGTTAAACTGTAAGACATAACGTTGGAAAACTCAATTTTGAAATTTTGGATTTAGACCGGATTTTTTGCATTTTAAATCACGAACATAGTCTCTAGATAGTAGTTTTGTAGTATTTGAATTTTCGCAAATTTCGACTTTTTTGGTTAAACTGTGAGGCCATAACTTTGGAAAACTCAATTTCGAAATTCTAGATTTATACCGGATTTTTTGCATTACAAATCCTGAACACAGTCTCTAGATAGTGTATTTGCAGTTTTTGAATTTTCGAAAATTTCGAATTTTTTGGTTAAACTGTAGGATTATAACCTTGGAAACTCAATTTGGGAATCTTGGATTTAGATCGGACTTTTTGCGTTGTAAATCCCGGACGCAGTCTCTAGATAGTATTTTTGCAGTTTTTGAATTTTCGAAAATTTAGACATTTTTGGTTAAACTGTAAGACTATAACAATGGAAAACTCAATTTTTAAATTTTTGATTTACACCGGATTTTTTGCATTATAAATCCCGGACACAGTCTCTAGAAAGTATTTTTGCATTTTTTGAATTTACGAAAATTTTCAGTTTTTGGTTAAACTGTAAGACTGTAACCTTGTAAATCTCAATTTTGAAATTTTGGATTTTGACCGGATTTTTTGCATTATAATTCCCGGACACAGTCTCCAGATAGTATTTTTGCAGTTTTCGAATTTTCGAAAATTTTGACGTTTTTTGATTAAACTGTAAAACTTGGAAAACTCAATTTTGAAATTTCGGATTTAGACCGGAATTTTTGCATTATAAATCCCGAACACAGTCTCTAGATAGTATTTTTGCAATTTTTGAATTTTCGAAATTTCTGACATTTTTTGGTTAAACTGGAGAACTCAATTTTGAAATTTTAAATTTAGACCGGATTTTTTGCGTTACAAATCCCGAACACAGTCTCTAGATAGTGTTTTGCAGTTTTTGAATTTTCGAAAATTTTAAATTTTTTTGGTTAAACAGTAGGACTATAACCTTGGAAAACTCAATTTTGAAATCTTGGATTTAGACCGGACTTTTTGCATTATAATCCCGGACACAGTCTGTAGATAGCATTTTTTGCAGTTTTTTGAATTAATGAAATATTGACATTTTTTGGTTAATCTGTAAGACTATAACCTGGGAAAACTCAATTTGGAAATTTTGGATTTAGACCGGTTTTTGCACTATAAATCCCGGACAGAGTCTGTACATACGTAGTATTTTTGCAGTTTTTGAATTTTGGAAAACTTTGACTTTTTTTTTGGTTAAACTGTGAGACTCAAATCCTTGGTTACTCAATTTTGAAATTTTGGATTTAGACCGGATTTTTTGCATTGTAAATCCCGGACACAGTCTCTAGATAGTAATTTCAATTTTTTTAATTTTCCAAAATTTTGACTTTTTTGGTTAAACTGTAAGACCTTGGAAAACTCAATTTAGAAATTTTGGATATATACCGGATTTTTTGCATTATAAATACCGTATACAGTCTCTGAATAGTACTTTTGCGGTTTTTGCATTTTCGAAAATTTTGACATTTTTTGGTTGAACTGTAAGACTATAACCATGGAAAACTCAATTTTGAAATTTTGGATTTACCGGATTTTTTGCATTAAAAATTCCGGACACAGTCTCTACATAGTATTTTTGCAGTTTTTGAATTTTCGAAAATTTTGACATTATTTGGTTAAACTGTGAGACTATAACCTTGGAAAGGGTTGAATCACAAACGCCTTTAAATATCTAGGAGTAACACTCCAAACAACAGCCAAATCCTTCAGAATGCATACGAAAGATGGAGCGGCAGCCTCTATAGGCGCCATATACGTCATAGAAAACATCACACAACTGTCACTTGCAACAGCCATGAAACTCTTTAGGCCAAAATACTTCCCATCTTAACATATGGAATAGAAATCATTTGGACTGACCTCAGTTACGGAGACTTAAACACCTTAGAAAAAGTGAAAGCAAGGTTCCTAAAAGCAGCAATGGGGATCTAAAATTTGCTCCATCCAGACTTGCATATGAATTAGCACGGGAAACTTTCCTCGTGGAAGATCTACGCACGAAGTTCCTGCTACTAAACAGGAAACTGCATTGAAGAAAATAAGGCAAAACAAGACAAAAAAATACCAGACGATTTTTACGCAACAGATGCAATGATCAATCGAGACTGGACTGGACCAAACAACAAGATACGCACTGCAATAATAAGATTAGCAGTACATGGATGTCACCAAAAACTCTGCAAAAATTCAAACTATCATGATCCGTCAAGTGACTGCGTGTGTAATCTCTGTGACTATTTAACTCATGCCCCAAATGGGAGTCAATGACCAATCACGTTTCAATGATTTCTGTTTTACAACCAATCAGAGTCGTGTTTCACCAAATATTTATCAGTGTTATAATTACCATATTAAAGAAAGCTCCTCCTTACAATATTGCGTTCCTTTGGCAATAAATAGTATGATCTGGTTGCAGTGATAAACAAAAGAAGCAGTAGAAGCGTACCTATCGTTTCTCATTTGTTTTCAAACATCGCCGTTTACATTAAATATATAAATATTTTAAAATAACTATAGTTAAATAATGATTTGTGAGTAAACGCGTTAATTTTATTCGTTAAATAGTCCTAACAAATGCCACTCCTGATTTCCAAATTCTCTAGATAAATTCACTCCTCACTTCGTGAGTCGTGAATTTATCGATAATTTGGAAATCACTCGTGGCATTACTTATGATAAACCGTGTGAAAGATATAATTTCATTGTCTGTTTAAAGAGAACACAATCGTTGCTGGTATACAGCAGAGACATAAACTAATGCACTTTTGTGCGCGTTTTTCCTATTATTATTATTATAACCTTGGAAAAATAATTTTTTTAGATTTTGGATTTAGACCGGATTCTTTGTATTATAAATCCCGGACACAGTCTCTAGATGGTACTTTTGCAGTTTTTGATTTTCGAAAATCTTGACTTATTTTGTTAAACTGTAAGAATATAACCTTAGCAAACTCAATTTTGAAATTTTGAATTTAGACCGGATTTTTTGTATTATAAATCCCGGACAACGTCTCTAGATAGTATTTTTTGCAGTTTTTGAATATTCGAAAATTTTGACATTTTTTGGTTAAACTGTAAGACTATAGCCTCGGAAAACTCAATTTTGAAATTTTGGATTTAGGCCAGATTTTTTGCATTATAAATCCCGGACACAGTCTATAGATAGTATTTTTGCAGTTTTTGAATTTTCGAAAATTTTGACATTTTTTGGCTAAACTGTAAGACTATAAACTTGGAAAACTCAATTTGAATTTTTTTACGTAGACTGGATTTTTTGCATTATAAATCCCGGACACAGTCTCTAGATAGTATTTTTGCAGATTTTGAATTTTCGAAAATTTTGACTTTTTTGGTTAAACTATAAGACTATAACCGTAGAAAACTCAATTTTGAAATTTTGGATTTAGACCGGATTTTTTTCATTGTATATCCCGGACACAGTCTCTAGCTAGTATTTTTTCAGTTTTTGAATTTTCGAATATTTTGACATTTTTTGGTTAAACTGTTAAGACTATAACCAAGGAACACTCAATTTTGAAATTTTGGATTTAGACCGGATTTTTTGCATTATAAATCCCGGGACGCAGTTTCTAGATAGTATTTTTTGCAGTTTTTTATTTTTCGAAATTTTGGCATTTATTATTAACTGTAAGGCTATAACCTTGATAAAACTCAATTTTAAAATTTTGGATTTAGACCGGATTTTTTGCATTATAAATCCCGGACATAGTCTCTAGATAGTACTTTTGCAGTTTTTGTATTTTCGAAAATTTTGACATTTTTTTGTTAAACTGTTAGACTATAACCTTGGAAAACTCAATATTGAAATTTTAGATTTATACCGGATTTTTTGCATTATAAATCCCGGACACAGTCTCGAGATAGTATATTTGCAGTTTTTGAATTTTCAAAAATTTTGACATTTTTTGTTAAACTGTAAGACTATAACCTTCGAAAAATCAATTTTGAAATGTTGGATTTAGACCGGATTTTTTGCATTATAAATCCCGAACATAGTCTCTAGATAATATATTTGCAGTTTTTAAATTTTCGAAAATTTTGACATTTTTTGGTTAAACTGTGAGACTCTAACCTTAGAAAACTGAATTTTGAATTTTACATTTAGACCGGATTTTTGCATTATAAATCCCGGACACAGTCTCTAGAAAGTATTTTTGCAGTTTATTAATTTTCGAAATTTTGGCATTTTTTATTAACTGTAAGGCTCTAATCTTGATAAAACTCAATTTTAAAATTTTGGATTTAGACCGGATTTTTTGCATTATAAATCGCGGACATAGTCTCTAGATAGTACTTGTGCAGTTTTTGAATTTTCGAACATTTTGACATTTTTTGGTTAAACTGTGAGACTATAACCTTGGAAAACTCAATTTTGAAATTTTCGATTTATACCGGATTTTTTGCATATGAATCCCGGACACAGTCTCGAGATTGTATTTTTTGCAGTTTTTTGAATTTTCAAAAATTTTGACATTTTTTTGTTAAACTGTAAGGACTATAATCTTCGAAAAATCAATTTTGAAATTTTGGATTTAGACCGGACTTTTTCATTATAAAATCCCGAACACAGTCTCTAGATAATATATTTGCAGTTTTTTAATTTTCGAAAATTTTGACATTTTTGGTTAAACTTGGAAAACTGAATTTTGAATTTTACATTTTGACCGGATTTTTTGTTGCATTATAAATCCCGGACACAGTCTCTAGAAAGTATTTTGCAGTTTTTGAATTTTCGAAAATTTTGTGACTTTTTTTGGTTAAACTGTAAGACTATAACCTTGGAATACTCAATTTTGAAATTTTGGATTTAGACCGTATTTTTTGCATTATAAATCCCGGACGCAGTTTTTAGATAGTATTTTTGCAGTTTTTGAATTTTCGAAATTTTGGCATTCTTTATTAACTGTAAGGCTATAACCTTGATTAAAACTCAATTTAAATTTTGGGATTTTGACCGGATTTTTTTGCATTGTAAATCCCGGACACAGTCTCTAGTCATCAGCAATCCAGAACTTCTATTCAGAACACCGTTGTTTTCACATTCCTGTCTGTAATTATCTTCATGAACAAATCCTCTTTAGGTCATGTGACCTGTGACCGTAAACTTATGGAATATTGTCTTGATCTTTCCACCGATGTTTTGGTCTTCCTTGGTCAGTCTGTAATTTAATGGTTTACAAATTGCTACTCTGCCATAAGTATCTAGTTTGTGTAGGTCCGTATTCGCTGGTCTGGTAGATTTTTTTCCTTTAAACGCACATTTTTAATTCTGCAGGTCACTTCGTTCTGTAGTATTTTTATGATTTTTGTGATACAATCCAATTTGATTCTGTTTCTTTTACTTAGGTTCTGTTTGCAAACACGGTTCGTGTTTCAAGAAAGATTGTTTTATCTGTACACAAGTGTGCAGGACATAATCTTATAAAACTAAGGTTAACTAGAGATACCAGAGGTGGGACACACATTATATAGTTACATATTATAAGGGACAACAATTCAAATGACTTGCGAATAATGAAACAGTTTTGCAGTACAAGAGTATTTTACTTCATTCACATGGGGGGGGGCTAATGGAGAAAAAAGGTGGAATTTCCGACTCTGACAAACGAGGGAAACAGTTAACGATTTACATTTCAATTGAATGTGTTAAATTCACACAGTATCTTATATTCTCCTTTTTAACCCCGTCGTGCGGAATTGTAGGCATTGTTGACTGTATCGGATTTTCCCATTGTTGATGTTCAACTTGAATAACTAAAAATATTGTTTAATGTTTAAGAACAACTGGTTTTTGCAATATGCAGTTTATCAATATCCATAAAATACACATGCAATAAAGTATTGAATACTTAAACTTTAAAATATGTTCTTCTCAAAACTCTATTAAATTGACTTTGATCGTTATTCCTGTTTTTATTTTCAATGTTCTGCCCTAGACGCAGGCCCCTTTACTGCAATCATAATTATTTCATGCTATGCTTTGCAGCTTTACTAGGGAATTATAGGTTGTGACACCTTTCCCGTTGCTTTCCACACCGGTGATGGATAATGATGATGATGTTCGGGGACCGTTTGGGCCTCAAAGTTTCTGGCATTGTCTTACAAATGAGGAGGAAAAGAAAAACTCATCCAGGAAGCTTGTTCACGACCGAGAATCTAACCCGGGCCCGTTGCCGTAAACAGGCAGCACACTGCCTCGAGACCACAGCTCTGTACGTTATTCCTGTGTGCCCTTCGATTATTATTGATATCATTTGTGTCCTAAGTTACGAAAAACAGGAAATTGATTGTATTCTGATCCCCAGTATTAATTGTTAATTTTTGCTAATCTTATTTTAAATTCAGTTGCTAAGAACTGTGTCTATAATAGAAAATAAATTCTATTGGTTGCAAATAATCTCTAAATATCTGTAAAGAAAATAAATCACAAGGAAGTTAAATGGACATATTATACAGTCTTGAGTTAAAAATATTTGAACAATATTGAGCTTAAGAAAATAGCCCAATATATTATTAACTCCATGAACTGGCATTATAAAATCATACAATAAACAAATCTATGCAAACTGTGGATAATGAAGTAAAAACAAATTACGTAAAAATTGAAAATTATCAACTAGAGAAAAAAAGAAATGATAACTAAATCAAGAGAAATTAAAAGGAAAAATTCGACTCTTTTAAGTTATAAATAATCTATTACAATAACTGAACATACAGTAAGTAATGTATATTTATTTCATGAATGCAGTGAATAAATTACTCTAACAAACAAATGAATTTCAACTTGTGGACAATAAAAAAAATGAAATTTCTGTAAGCTGCGTATAAACTAAAGATTATTAAGGAAAAATCTGTATTCGTACAGCAAAAACCTAACTAAAACAGAAATATTAAATAAAAACACACAAATATTTGATCTAAAATGAAGCTCTAAATTATAAATAAAGCAATACATAGCTATAAAAATCAATATGATTAGAAGACGTCAAGATAATCTATTCAAAATCATGTAATTAATCCAAAAAAGAGTAATTTGGGCAATATTATAAGTCCATAACAGGCAAATAAATCATACAAAATTACCATCAGACTTCATAGGGAGCAGTTAGATGTATATCGAGATCCTCCTGTAGGATAAAAAGGATAAAAAGGCTCACAAAATTTTCCCTCTACTCCCGAGGAAAAAAAACCTGAACATATCAGGGTTCTGCAGTGGGAGAAGAGGACAAAAGTCCCATAAAATTTCCCGACTACCGAGAGAAAAATAGAAACATATAGGAAACTTCCAGAGAGGAAGAGGAAAAAGTCTCACAATATTTTCCACGACTCCCGAGTAAAAAAAATTGAAAAAAACTGGATCCTCCAGTGGGAGAACAGCAGAGAAATATCAACATAATTTGTCGCGACATCCGAGCGAAAAAAAATTGCGAAAATTCGGATTTTCCAGTGGGAGAAAGGGAGAAAAGTGTCCCATAAAATTTTCCCCGACTCCCGAAGGAAAAACTAGAAAAATTGGGATCCTCCAGTGGGAGAAGAGAGAAAACGTCCAATAACATTTTCCCCGACACTCGAGACAATAACTTCATAAATATCGGAATCCTCCAGTGTAAGAAGAGGAGTAAACTTCCCACAACATTTTCCCCGGCTACCGAGGGATTAACTGTAACAAATCGGGATCCTCCAGTGCTAGAAGAGAATAAAACGTCCCACAATACATTCTCAACTCCCGAGCTAAGAACTTTACAAATATCGAGTTATTCGAGTGGGAAAAAGGAGAAAACGTCCCACAACATTTTCCTGACTCCCGAGAGAAAAACTAAATAAATAATAGTTTTAAAAAACTAAAACAGCACGCTTTATTAGAAAACCGAACTCAAAAATGAAAAATAATTTTAATTTCCAACACGCTTGGGATAAATTTAAAGTGGTCAACAAAAAAATCTTCTCCAACACAGACTAGAATAAAACTAGAATTATCAACAAAAAGAAAATAATTTTACCATCAAAAGCGTGGGGTGCTCTATATCAATTAATATATTTGATAAAAACAGATATTGGAAAAGTGAAGCCTCTAAGAAGAACATGTAATCATCATAAAAGGCCCCCACGCTTTTGATGGTAAATTAATTTTCTTTTTGTTGATAATTCTAGTTTTAATTCTATATGTGTTGGAGAAATTTGTTTGTTGACCACTTTAAATTTATCCCAAGCGTGTTTGGAAATTAAAATTATTTTTCATTTTTGAGTTCCGTTTTTCTAATAAAGCGTGCTGTTTTTAGTTTTTTAAAACTATATTTATTTTTTATTTTTTAATATTTTACAGAATAAAATAAGAATGTAAATAATTTAAATTCCATACTATTGTAGTATGAGCTAAAATTATTACTCTTCTAAAAAAAAATCCTCCCCAGCCGGATTCGAACAGAGACCTATGGATTACTGAAATTATATATACCACTAGTTCACCGCTCTACCAACTGAGCTCTGACAACGATTGACTAAAAAGTCGACAAGTTCGTAACCTATTATACCAGTTTTAATGTTTTTGATTTTCGATGATTCTGGCCAGGAATTTAGAAATAAAATATGAAATTATTGTAGTGTCACGGGTCCTTTACAAGTATACAAAGTTGCAAGTCGATCCAATCTTCTAAGTGGGTGAAAATTGTGTTCAAAGATTCCGTTACATAAATACAAAAACACTTTTTTTGACTTTATGATGATTCTGGCCAGGATTTTAGAAAATAAATATGAAATTATTGTATTGTCACGGGTTCTTTACAAGTATACAAAGTTTCAAAGTCTAGCCTATGGTTCTAAGTGGGTGAAAAATCGGTTCAAAAATTCCGTTACATAAATAACAAAAACCTTTTTTTGATTTTTCTGATGATTCTGGCCAGGATTTTAGAAAATAAATATGAAATAATTGTATTGTCACGGGGTCCTTTACAAGTTACAAATTTCAAGTCGATCCAATATTTTAAGTGGGTGAAAAACGATGATGAAAAAATTCAGTTACATCGATAGATAGATAGATAGATAGATAGATAGATAGATAGATCGATAGATAGATAGATAGATAGATAGATAGATAGATAGATAGATAGATAGATAGATAGATAGATAGATAGATAGATAGATAGATAGATAGATAGATAGATAGATAGATAGATACAGGTCAAGCTAATATAAAGCGTGTAAAAAAAGTGATTATCCAGAGAGAGAAGAGGAAAAAAGTCCCACAACATTTTCCCTGACTCCCGAGGGAAAGATTCGAAAAATCGGATCCTCCAGTGGGAGAAGATGGGAAAACGTTCCACAATATTTTCTCCGACTCCCGCGAGAAAAACTTCAGTCATATCGGGATCGACCAGTGGGAGAAGAGGAGAAAACATCCCACAAATATCCCCGATTCCCGACGGAAATACTTGAAGAAATATCGGGATCCTCCAGTGGGAGAAGAGGAGAAAACGTCCCACAAATTTCCCCGACTCCCCAGGAAAATATTTGAAGAAATATCGGGATCCTCCAGTGGGATAAAAGGAGAAGACATCCCACAAATTTTCCCGAATCCCGAGGGAAACACTTGAAGAATATCGGGATCCTCCAGTGGGAGAAGAGGATAAAAACGTCCCACAATTTCCTTCCGCTAATCCGGAGGGAGAATACTAGAAGAAATATCGGGATACTCTCAGTGGGAGATGTACGAGGAAAAACGTCCGACAAATTTCCCGACTCCAAGGAACATACTTGAAGAAAGATCGGGACCTCCCCATTTTTAAACAACAACTCTTATATAATTAAGCTTGACCTGTAATCTATCTATCTATGTTAACGGAATCGTCTAAACGCGATTTTCACCCACTTAAAATCATTGGATCGACTTGAAAACTTTTGTATACTTTGGAGAGGACCCGTGAGCCACATACAATCATTTCATATTTATTTTCCTAAAATCCTGCGCCATAATCATCAGAGAAAATCAAAAAAAAAGTGTTTTTGTATCAATGTAAGGAATCGTTCAAACACGCGATTTTCACGCACTTAGAACTTGGATCGCGTGAAACTTATACCTGTAGAGGAACCCATGCCAATACATAATTTCTATTTTGCTTCTAAATCCTGGCCACATCATCCGAAAATTAAAAAATGAAACTAGTATAATAGGTTGCGGACTTGTCCTACTTCTCAGTCACGTGTTGTAAGAGCTCAGTTGTAGAGCAGTGACCTTATGGTATATAATTTCGTAATCCATACGTACTTCTCTGGTTCAATCCGGCTTGGAGGGGTTTTTTTATAGAAGAGTATGAATTTTGCTCATACTACAGAGTATAGAATTTAAGATATTTACTT
>JASPKZ010001750.1:0-41017 GCA_030220185.1 Diploptera punctata
GACGAGGACTACTGTAAGTTAACATGCTTAAATATAATGGGCTATTACATTTTACGTGCATCAAAGAAACAAAATTACATCCATAAAAAATAAAGAAGAAATCACCCCTGTGTAAAAACAAAAATAAAAACTTAATCTAAAGAAACAAATATTTGTAAGACTGTCACCATTCCGTACTAAAACAAAAAAAAAAGAAGGTAATTTAGCAAAAGAGGGAATTTTTTCTGTCATCTTGATTGCAATCCGTTTTTCAAAGTACGAGGCAATGTTGACCGTTGAATAAGACAACGAAAGGCCGTCAACAAGGAAGAGGAGGGAAAAAAAAAGTTCTCAACCGCGAAAACGACGGGAAAAATGTTAGTCAATTGTTTTCCCCTCCCTGTTCTAACCAAAGATGCGAACTCTCCTTATTAGTCCAGTAATTAATTGCAGACCGACGTTCTCCTTTTCCCTCTGGAACGTGCTATTCATCTTTAATTTCGTAACCCTCCCAGCTCTGTGTTAATAAAACGAGATACTAATTATTTGGGCGTTTAGTCTTATTCCTCTAGAAGAGAAATTAACAAGAAATTATTGCGTAGTAACGAGGAAAGAACAGAAATATATGAAACCAGGAAAAAAATAAGACTTCAGATGTTTGAAACCGCATCTGTTATCAAGTTTATTACATATGAATTAACATTCCTTGAAACATTACGTCATAGGAAATTATTTTTTAATCCGGTACGTTATCACATAATACTAATACTTCTCCGTAGTTTAAAACCTCCACCGCATAGGTACTTTAAGATTTGTTTAAATGTAACAGGATGTCAATACAAGCAATGACAGAATTTAGATAAACACACTAAAATGCAACGATTCAAATTATACTATGTGGCGGTAATTAAAACGCATTTTATTGAATGAGACTAGAACAGAAACTATTTTTGAAATTGGGATAAAGTATTGGCGTTCCAATCTATTATCTATGGATGTGAAACCTGGACATTTAACAAAGGAGATAGTAAACAAATAGAGGCTGCGTGAAAGAAGATATTTGAGAGCAATGCCCAATACCAAAGAACCTATAAAAAGAAACAAAAGACAAATATAACAGAACTTAATATATTTAACCTCTGTGAAAAGAATAAATATTATCACGTATTCGAATGAATGAACAGCGCATACCAAGAAGAATGTATAATTATAAACCAAAAGGAGAAGAATGTTGGGGAAGACATTGAAGAGATGGAAGGACCAATTCAAGACCTATAATGAGATCGGAACAGGCCATTGGGCTTAATCCTTGTGTGTTGTTGATGATGATGATGGTGGTGAGTCACGTATGGCGCGTTACGCTCGGCGTGATACTGGTTTCACAGTGAAGCATATATCTTTCTTCCAGGATTATATTGTCAACTTATTGTGCTCTGGGTCCCTTCACATCATTTTTTTCCTTCAAAATCAGCGTTCCATATACCCCGGGGTTCTCTATGAGTATTCAGTATAGTTCCTGGTAAATCAAAATGACTTAGTATTCAATATAAAATAGCTTTCCTAACAAAGTAAGTTCTCATTGATTTAGTGTTTACTTGATGAAAACCATTATTTTACCAAACCGATTAAATAAAATAAAACCTTTAAAGTGTATAGATGTCATCTTATTTAATACAAATAGTACAGAGGGTCCAGTACTTTTTTAAATAAAATGAAAAATTATAAAAATTTAACGGTTTAATATAAATATAATAATTTATGCAGCCAAATAACCAGGATTTAAAGTAAGAATACATTTTAAAAAATTAAATTTTGCAGATTCAAAAACCATTCTTGTTCTTTTGTGCATAGCCAATGTTACATCGGCCACATGTTTTTTTGTTTTTTTTTTTTTCCCTTTACGGTTCGCGAAACCTGTGAAGTCAACGAACGAAGATGTCTTATCATTTTCCACCGAGTTTGGTCTTCCTTAGCCCCTATGTTAGATATTCGCAGAGACTGTAATTAAAATACAAATGTAGTGAAAAATACAAAAAAATAAGAAGAATTTGGAGGTGTGCCGGAATAATGACAAAAAATGAAAATGTTTAATGTCGAGATTATCATCACTGGATTCAGCACATCTGTATTTATTTTTCGTCATCAAATCTTGACGCAGAAAGGTGGGACAGTAGCGGTCCATGTCTTTGGTGGTGGAATAGGGTAATAGACATACATTGTATGATTTATATTTGTTACTACCAAAACCAGAAAAAGTCACTATTTTCTTCTAATAAATATTCAATTTCTCCAACTTGTAATAGTATTAACCACTTGGCGGTAGGCATTACATACAGAAAAAAAACATATACATTTTAAATCCCCCTGCCGTGCATTACCGTACTTCAAATTAAATTCAATAAAAAATAAATAATAGTTTTAAAAAAACTAAAAGAACACGCTTTATTAGAAAACTAAAAAATGAAAAATAATTTTAATTTCCAATACGCTTGGGATAAAATTAAAGTGGTCAACAAAAAAATCATCTCCAACACATATAGAATAAAACTAGAGTTATCAACAAAAAGAAAATAATTTTACCATCAAACGCGTGGGGTGCTCTATATCAATTAATATATTTGATAATAAACAGAGTATTGGTAAAAGTAAGCGCTCTAAGAAGAAAATGTAATATATCATAAAAAGCACCCCACGCTTTTGATGGTAAAATTATTTTCTTTTTGTTGATAACTCTAGTTTTTATTCTATATGTGTTGGAGATGATTTTTTGTTGACCACTTTAATTTTATCCCAGGTGTATTGGAAATTAAAATTATTTTTCATTTTTTTAGTTTTCTAATAAAGCGTGTTCTTTTAGTTTTTTTAAAACTATTATTTATTTTTTATTTTTTAGTTTTAATATTGTTGTAAATATCTTTAAATTCGATACTATTGTAGTATGAGCTAAAAGTAATACTCTTCTATAAAAAACCCCTCCCAGCCGGATTTGAACCAGTGGACGTATGGATTACTGAAATTATATACCACTAAGAGTTCACTGCTCTACCAACTGAGCTCTTACAACGATTGACTAAAAAGTCGACAAGTCCGCAACCTATTATACCAGTTTTTTCATTTTTTTTATTTTCGGATGATTCTGGCTAGGATTTTTAGAAACAAAATATGAAATTATTGTATTGTGACGGGTCCTCTACATGTATACAAAGGTTTCAAGTCGATCCAATGTTTCTAAGTGGGTGAAAATCGCGTTGAAAGATTCCGTTACATTGATACAAAAAACACTTTTTTTTTATTTTCTGATGATTATGGCCAGGATTTTAGAAAAATAAATATGAAATTATTGTACTGCCACGGGTCCTCTACAAGTGTACAAAGTTTCAAGTCGATCCAATGTTTCTAAGTGAAGGGTGAAAATCGCGTTGAAAGATTCCGTTACATTGATACAAAAACACTTTTTTTTTTATTTTCTGATGATTATGGCCAAGATTTTAGAAAATAAATATGAAATTACTGTATTGTCACGGGTCCTCTACCACGTATACAAAGTTTCAAGTCAATCCAATGTTCTAAGTGGGTGAAAATTCGCGTTTGAAAGATTCCGTTACATTGATACAAAAAACACTTTTTTTGATTTTCTGATGATTATGGCCAAGATTTTAGAAAATAAATATGAAATTATTGTATTGTCACGGGTCCTCTACAAGTATACAAAGTTTCAAGTCGATCCAATGATTTTAAGTGGGTGAAAATCGCGTTGAAAGATTCCGTTACATAGATAGATACAGGTCAAGCTAATATAAAGCGTGTTAGTATAGAGTTTTTTTTTCGAAAAGTGAAATCGATATATATTTCAAAAGAAATAAATTTGAAGGCTCAATACTGACTTGTCTCCTACTGTTCCCTGTTGACAATTATTCAATTAAATGAAAATGAATTTGGTTGATTTGAAATGCTACGGTGACGCATAATGTCATTCAATGCTTCAAATAAATATATGTAAAAATTAAATGTCTGGATAAACCCTGCAAACCGACATAGTTGGTTCTAAATATTTGAAGGTAGCACAGAAATATAAAACAGAAAATAATGTATAAAGACACAAAATATATTATTTAAAGAAATGTCTAGATCAATGTAATTCTAATACATATTTATATTTACCTGCAATACGCATATTGTTTTTCGAAAAATAGCTCCAAACTTCTTTATAGAACAATTCTTTGCATAATTAAATATATACTTTCAAATAAAATCAAACAAACACATAAATGATGTACTACGCATATAAGTATTACTGCTTTCTTGTGAATTGTGACGTCGTTTAGATGCTCGGAAATCTTCGGTAACGCTCGGCCCGTGATCGGAAATCGCACCTATTTCACATTTTAAAATTTTATTAAGCAAAATATACTTTACGAAGAGACATAAAATTTGCATACACTGCATTTAATTGTAACAGCGGTTGCATTAATATATTAATTTCCTTAAACGTGTGTTATTGTACGAACCCCATTTCAACCCCGTGACAAATGACATATCACCTTGGTGACATGTTTGAATCTAAGATGAGTATACAATCCCGTGTTTATTAATGATTTGGGATGTTGCTTACGTCATGTTGGGCGAGAAATCTGCTATTTCGCATTTTAAAAACAGAAAATTACTGTGTTATACAAATAACTTTATAAAATGGAATATATTATTCTAAAATAATATTGAATTTTGTTAGTGAGCCAGATTCGTGATAATTCTAATGTCATACGAAATCACAATTGATTTAAAATAGTACCGTCAAGTTGCTTTCCAAACATCCCGGATTTAAAAAACGTATACATTTATGAATGGAATCATTAAAATGTTTTTCTTGATCCTACCTTGTTTGATGAAATTCACTTTCTATCTTCAGACAAATTCCATCTTTGAGGTGATCTGTGGAAAGAAAAAATAATATTAATTGTAATTTTTAACAAAGTAAATACATCGTAGTTTTTATTTCCTACACGGTAAAAAATGTTTTAAATTCAACAAAAAAAATTATAAATCTTCGATTGAAAGTATGACATTATATGGAATTCAAACCTTGTCTTTAGACAGGTTACATTTTTTAAACCACTGACCACAGAAATTGATTTCTGAGCAATATAGCTAACAAATAGAGAAGAGAATAAATTAAAATCGAAAGAATTTTTATATATTATAAAAACAGATGTTCCCGCGCCGTAGCCGAGCGGTTCAGGTAGGAAGCCTTGGCGCAGAGCTACGGGACTTGCGCTGGTTCGAGTCTCCATGGGGGAAGAAATTTTCTCATGGTATTTCGGCCAATATGAGACCGGTGCCCACCCAGCATCGTGAGGCAATTGGGTAGCTACAATAAGTAGCGGCTCCAGATTGAGGAAACCAGCTATAACGGCTGGGGGACTCGACATGCTAACCACATGTCACCCCTACACTGGCTGTTGATCATCTACGTCTGTGATTGACACATGTGGATGTGAGGCCAGCAGCCGGGGCTGGTAGGCTAAGGGCCTTGTAGGCCTGTCGCGCCAGGAGTATAAAAACAGATAAGAGTACTTGGGAGGCAATTTGAAGAACGGAAATTGAAATCTTTTGGAAATGTCAAAAGAAAGAGGGGGGGAAATACATTTGAATTAAATGTCGAAGGCAAAAAAGGAGAGTAGTACGAGCAGGAAGAATTTTAAACAAGAACAAAATCAAAAAATAAAAAAATGGAGGAATAGCATTACTCTGGGTTCAAAACAAACTTCCGTATTGTAGATATGTCCTTAAATAAAAATTAAATATTTATTATTATTATTATTATCAAATTAGAAAAATAAGTTGCAATGTGATACCAACACAAATGTAAAAGTAAAAAAGAAGTAAAGTAAAAGTGTTCCCACTACAGGCCTCGGGAGGCCCTTGAGGTAGTAGGATGTTAAGGCTCCCACTTTTTTCTATACAATCGGCATTTGATGTCAGCCGGGTAGTCAGCCCTGCGTGGACGGCCGTCTTTACCCCCAGAACAAGCATCTGGTACTCATTTCAGTTAGAGGCTGAGTCGACCCCAGGGCCATGGTGCCACCAGAGGGTTTGGGTGAAGTTAAAAATCCTGACCCCACTGGGACCTGAGCCCTCAACCTTCCGGTTTGTAGCGCACTGTCTTAACCACTATGCTAGGGCGTGTCCCCGAACACAAATGTACATTTAAATATTTAGTAGTAGATTATATAAAATCCAAGCAATTAAATTGGAACAGCAGGATTCGAAACTAAGATTCCAATAGAGAAGCCATGGATCCACCAAAACAGCAGATTTATGTTTTTAATTTTAATTGGGATTAGACCTTCAAAAGTGGAAGATTACGACGGCTTTCTGTTCGTTTTATCTTCGTCGGTTTCTTTACTTAAACGCTATCAATAAAAGTGCTAACAATAATAGCAATCTTTAACTTAATTTTTGCTCTGTAATGAGGGAGATCCTTCTACGCACAATCCCCTTAAATACAGCTTTTTACGTTTCACTTTGCCCGCCACCTTAGGAAAGAATAGGGTTTAAAGGAATGGTTATTATTGTATTTTCTCTTTTCTTTTTTGTATCAATAAAGGGGTGAAAAAGTTAAGGGTTGAAGGGATTGTTTGACACCTCTGTGAAGTTGGGGACGCGAAAATAAAACAAAAGACATTCGGCTTGTTAGAGAACAGTGCTGCTCTGTTCCAATTAGCGCCGCCTGAGGCAAGTAATAATGAGAAAAGATCTATTGATCTCGATCGAGAGCAAAGAAAAACAAGTGAGTGAGTCAATTACTGATGTGCGCTTCATTTGTTTGATCTCTTCTGCTCAAAGTTAGCGACGTTTACTCTCGGATTTTCAAACTGTCAATAATGTTATTCAAATAAAATGTAGGACTTAGACATTCAGAGAATAAAGCGGAATATGTCACAGAAAAAAAACTACAATAGGAAAAGATAGCAAAGTTCAAATCCCGCTGCCATAGTGGATTAACGGCAGATATGTCAGTACTTATTAATACACGTTGACGCTGTTGCAAGACTTCTCACCTCCTTTATTTTTTTTTATTTATTTTTTTTTATTTATTTATTTATTTAGCCTGGTGGAGTTAAGGCCATGTGGCCTTCTCTTCCACTCACCAGAACAAGCATATGTTACATATGAATACAAAAAAAAATACAATAATAGTCATATAAAACAGGACAAACATATGTTACACATGAATACAAAAAAATTACAATAGTAGTCATATTAGACAGGACAAACCTGTTACATATGAATACAAAAAAAAGTTACAATAATAGTTATTGAACAATTCATTATCTGTCATATTGAATAATAATGAAATTAATGTCTAATAATAGAATGAAACTAAATACAATTAAAATTAAATTAATGATACAATGAATAAAAAAGGAATAACAGCTCGAATCTACTATGCATAAAAAGAAGAGAAAAAAAACACCACAATGAATTAATCTACGCTTTTTATACAAGGCATTAGGTAAATATATTAACAAATCCTAAGTCTATTTTTATTAAATAATGCAAAAACGCATTATTAATTCTTAAAAGTAGTATTAGTGAGTTGTTTCTGTTAGTGATTTTATTTTCAATTTATTTCTGAAAGATGGTAAAGTTTGGCAGTCTCTGACATAGGGTGGAAGTGAATTCCATGTTTCTAGCAAGAGAAACTGTAAAAGATTTCGAATAATAGGTAGTATGATGAGGAGGGATATAAAGGACACTGTGCTCAAGGGATCGGGTATCTAAGTTATGTGTATCAGAGAGTTTAGTGAAGCGGTGTGATAAATAATAAGGTAAAGATGTGTGTAATATGTTATAGAGTAGGCATAGGGAATGGATGGTTCTACGATCTTGAAGACGAAACCATGACAATTGTTTCAGGGATGGGTGTAACGTGATCAAATCTACGTATACCACAAATAAAACGTATGCAAGAATTGTGAACACGTTGAAGTCTTTGGGTAAGAACAGTATTTAGGTCAGTAAAAAGAGTATCACAATAATCAAAATGGGGCATTGCGAGTGTTTCTACTAGCATTTTTCTTAGAGAAAACGGTAAACAATTTCTTATACGATTTAATGAGTGTATTATTGAGAAGATAGTTTTGCAAATGTTATTTATTTGTTTATTCCAATTAAATGTTTATCCATAAACACTCCTAGATTTTTTACTGTCTCACTATAAGGGATCTGAAAACCCCATTAAGTGACACATGTAATACTGCATTTGTGTTAATTGAGGATAATAGTCTCTGATGGCCCATAATGATTACTTGTGTCTTTCTAGGATTTAATTCAAGTCCATATTTCTCTGTCCACGCCGTTAGCGAGTCAAGGTCCTCGTTAATTTTGGTTACCGCGTCATTTAAAGAATATTTGTCTGAGTGAAGGTAGATCTGCATGTCGTCCGCAAATAAATGATGTTTGCAATGTTTTAGGGAGTCAGATATGTCGTTATATAGATTGAAAAAAGCAATGGGCCGAGCACCGGGCCCTGTGGAACTCCAGCTTTACGGTAGGTCCAAGAAGAGCGTAATGTTTAACATAAAACTAACACTTGCTAATATGAAGACATTTTAATTGTATAGTATTTATTTATTTTCATTTAGCAATTCTCTTACTGCATAATAAGTTATGCAACTGATCAACTGAGATAGTCCGTTCTTTCAGGAAAATATTGACTTTTAACTACGAAAAAATTGTATATATTGTGTGTGCGTGTGTGGTGGTGTATGTATGTGTGTAATATATAAACACAATATTAGAGAAAATGTAACAATTAATAAAAATGTAATAAAGTTGGGTAATTAGAGTCACGGATGTTTTTCTACTAAGCGCTGACAACCATGAAGAATGTATTGTTTTGAATTTTAGCCACTATTAATTATTCCACAATTAAACCATAGAATTTTAGGCATAAAATACGTTTATGCGCCTAAAAATCGTTAAATAAACATTAAATTAGGCATGTAAAATAAAATTAGGTCAAAATGGTGTTCCAAAAATTATTTTAAAAAATAAGTTTTAAAATTCTTAATAAATTTAAAAAATATTATTATTGACGATTGAGGTAAACCAGGAAAATGCCAGGGTCAGATTGTTCGGCACAGGGATTTGAATCAGAGACGTCCCCTATATGAGTATCGAAAGTTAGCATTTCATCCAACTCGATCGGTAATTAATGATTCCTCAAAATTAAAATCAGTAGTCGTACTATTACAGTATTCAGAAAAATAAATAAGAAATATATAAGTAGAAACACACGGCTTATTGGATACACTTAAAGTTCCCAAGCGCTATATCACTTTAGATACTGGAGAGTCCATATATAAGAATGATATAAAAAATTGAAGGAGTGCATGGTAATTGTTATGATTTTGATTGTCACATTTCTTCTACCATTTGAATCCATTCTCCTGCTTGATATATGCGAGTATCGAGGAGGCAGTGGATAATTTTAGTACTGCAAGAACTCTGCTGTTAATTGCTAAAACCAGAACAATGGAACAAAAGAAGAAGGAGCATAAAACAAAATGGAGCGTGTTTCATATTAATGTGTGTGTTTGTTCTGCCTTTTCCAAGTCAATGGCCGAAATCTTCACTTCCGCGTTCTCAGACATCGGGCGGCTTTTACCCGTGGATTTAGCGCGTTTCACACCCCATTGCAAGTTTTACAAAATTTATCAACTTCCTTGTAAAGCTGTGTTTACAAGTTTGTTGTTAATATCTTACGTGAATTAATTATGTTTACGTTTATTTCGACTGGAAACGCTTGCCTATTTTGCATTACAGGGGGCTCTTGTCATCCCAACTTCTCACAAAATGTTGTACCATCTTTATAAATAAAAATTCAGCATGCGTATTGCGCTCGCAAAATTCAATAAGTAGTGGATCGATTGTTTTAAACATTTGTATATACAGGTTTTCGGTACGGACAGTGACACAGTTATTGTCCATTATTCTCTAAAATCATTAGGTGTAGGAGTTCACCTGGAACAAAAGTCCCTCTACCGGTCACAATCCTTGATGTTTCACAACGAAACTCAGTATCCATCCATCCATCCATAGAATTCTGCCCGAAGGCAGGTCTTTCACTCAATCATAGTATTTTCATGCTATGCTTGCAGCTTTTACTAGGGAATTGTAGGTGTGGTAGCTTCCCGTTGCTTTCCAACACCGGTGAAGGATGATGATGATGACAATGATAAGGATGATGATGATGGCCATATGATTTCGGGGACCGTTTGGGCCTTAAAGTTTTCATGACATTTGACTTACAGGTGATGAAAACACCCGATAAAAAACCTCACCCAGAAAAACTGCCCCGACCGGGGATTCAACCCGGGCCCGCTGCGTAACAAGGCAGCACGCTACCTCGAGACCTCAGCGGTGGACACCAGATATAATAATCACAATTAAATCTCATGAATTGCGATGGGCAGGACTTGTGGTAAGAATGGCCAGTAAAATACAGGGATGGGTTGTAGAACATTTATTTGTATTTATAACGCCTGATGTAGAAACAGCTGTTACGAAATTGTAGAAGAATGTGTCGCGGTCTTGAGTCTTGAATTCCCCTTCAAGGATTCCAGACGTAGTCTCCGGCGAAAACGTCGAGGAATTTAAACCATCCAACACCATGACCAATAGCCTGAAAATGTCGGGGAATTTAAATCCTCCAACACCATGACCAAAGCCCGAAAATGTCGGGGAATTTAAATCCTCCAACACCATGACCAACAGCCCGAAAATGTCGGGGAATTTAAATCCTCCAACACCATGACCAACAGCCC
Source organism: Diploptera punctata (assembly GCA_030220185.1). Taxonomy (NCBI): domain Eukaryota; kingdom Metazoa; phylum Arthropoda; class Insecta; order Blattodea; family Blaberidae; genus Diploptera; species Diploptera punctata. The sequence continues at coordinate 10,809 of JASPKZ010001750.1, forward strand.
GGAAATGTCGGGGAATTTAAATCCTCCAACACCATGACCAACAGCCCGAAAATGTCGGGGAATTTAAATCCTCCAACACCATGACCAACAGCCCGAAATGTCGGGTAAATTAAATCCTCCAACACCATGACCAACAGCCCGAAAATGTCGGGGAATTTAAATCCTCCAACACCATGACCAACAGCCCGAAAATGTCGGGGAACTTAAATCCTGCAACACCATGATCAACAGCCCAAAGATTTCGGGGAATTTAAATCCTCCAACACCATGACCAACAGCCCGAAAATATCGGGGAATTTAAATCCTCCAACACCATGACCAACAGCCCGAAAATGTCGGGGAATTTAAATCCTCCAACACCATGACCAACAGCCCAAAAATGTCGGGGAATATAAATCCTCCAACACTATGACCAACAGCCCCAAAAATGTCGGGGAAATTGAATCCTCCAACACCATGACCAACAGCCCGAAAATGTCGGGGAATTTAAATCCTCCAACACCATAACCAACAACCCAAAAATGTCGGGGAATTTAAATCCTCCAGCACCATGATCAACAGCCCGAAAATTGTCTATAAGATCTTAATATGAACTCCGGTCGTTAAATCCTAAGTCAATAAGCTATAAGTGAACGAAAGTTTAATAAAATAAATATATATATCAAGATAATAATATAAAACTGTGATAGATTTTATTTATTAAATTCTTGTATGGAAACCAGATGGAAAACGCCCAATAAGTGGGCCAATGTTCATACGGGAAATAACATTATTCATTATTTGAGGGAGGTGAATTATGCAAGGAATGATTAGAAAATATTAGCTCAGGTTAGGGATATTTGGAAAGCTTATCTCCGGGTGGTTCACAGACAACAGAGTGTTAACGTGTTTTTAGTTATTTTTTCTGATTTCCACTGAGTTTTCTGAGCGTAAAAACATTCTTCTTCGACAAGGTTTAGGTTTTTCTGTTCCCTGTTCCGGCTCCAAATTACTGATGTTTCCATCTTTTCTTTGGTCTTCCCAAGCTTCTTGTTACTTGTGGTTAATAGTTGTATGCTGTTCTCAGTCATCATTGCTGAGTGTTCTTTCCAGTTTGTTCTGTATTTCACTATTGTTGTGTTTAATTCCTCTACTTTTAGATGCTGTCTTATTTCTACATTTTGTTTCTGGTCTGTTCTTTGACATCCTGCTATTGGTATAAGGAATTTTGTTTCATCAGCTTGTATTCTGGCAGATTGTTGTGTTGTCACTGTCCGTTTCGGTTCCATAAGTAATAATAAGAACTGCCATCGTCTTGTATAATTTTATTATAGAGTATTTTCTGACTTAATTTTTCAAAGTTCTTTTAGTATCCTGTTATATAAGTAATCTTATTTAGTTTGTTATTTACATCTGTTTCCGTCGTGTATGATATTTCGCAACCTAGGAAGTTACATTTTGTCACTTATTCTATTGGTTTATTCTATAATATTATCTTTGAAAAAAAAATACGAAGGGAAATGTGTTTCATTTGAAAATTATCATAAATAATATCACGAATGATTTGGAAATCAGGAGTGGCATTTGTTAGGATTATTTTAAAAAATCACTATTTAAATACAGTTATCGGTATTTTAAAATATTTATATATTTAATGTAAATGGCTATGTTTGAAAACAAATCATAAATGTGTGGTTATGTTTCATTTGTTTATTCACTTCAACTTGATCATATTATGTATTGCCTAATAGGATTGTAATCAGCGATAATCCACATGATCGCAATATTGTAAGAATGTACCCTAGTAAAGAAAAAAGAAACAAATCAGACGGCATATTATAAGCAATATTATAGGTTATTAATTCGTTTTTAGTAAACAACTTAGTAAAATTATTGTTTAAAAACACGATTATTGAACACACAATTATAAACGTGTATTTCGAAGGAATGTGTTCATTATTTGCTGCATTGAATGAATTTGTTGGAGAGTCAGTCACTGCAAAATAATGATCTGGCCTGTTCAGAATATTAAAAAGGAGGAACTTTCTTTATCACAAATGTAGAAGTTGGTAAAGAGAATTCGATAAAGAGCAAGGTGAAACACGACTGTCATTGGTTGTAAAACAAAATTCATTGAAACGGGATTGGTCATTGACTTCCATTTGGGGCACGAGTTAAACAGTCAACATTAATAAAACAACTTATATAGATTCATGAGCAAAGAATGAATTTATCTTTTAAGATTCAAGGCCAAGAATTTTATTTAATTACACAATTCAAATCGTGAAAGGACCAACAAATTTTGCTAAGAGGATAATTTAATATTTATGTAGAATTTATATTAATGAAATGGAAACAAAGCTGCAAAGGTATGGAGATCCATATAGGCAATAGATTTTTGCTGACAATACAATTTGCCGATGATCAACTGGTTTTAGCGCAAGACAAATTTGATGTGGAATTCATGATAAAAAAAGGTTGAAAAACACGTGAATCATGGGACTCACAGTAAATTTACAAAAAACAAAATATCTGGCAATAAATAGCAATGAAAGAGAAAATTTAATATTGGAAGAAGGAATCCAAATAAAGCAAGTGAAACAAACTAAATATTTGGGGATACTTATGGATAACATTGAAGGTATAGGCAAATAGAACATAAAACATAGAATTGAATTGAGTAGCAAAGTAATATCATCGTTAAATTCCATATGGCGGGATAAGCATATTTGGAAAGACACGAAAAAATATATATTGGTAAAACATTGGTGGAATCTGTTGCAATGCATGGAAGTGAGGTATGGACAATCAATAAGTACCACAAGAATAGACTAATAGCTCTAGAAATGGATTATTTACGCAGAAGTGCCAGAAAGTCAAAATTAAAACATGTCACAAATAAGGAAATTAGGAACATTATGGAAGCAGAAGAAAGCATAATTGAAAGAATTGAGGAGAAGGAATTAAAGTGGTTAGGACATGTTTTAAGAATGGAAGATGAGCGATGGCCGAAGCAACTACATGAATGGCATCCGAATAGAAACAAGAAAAGAGGGAGACCAAAGTTAACATGGAAGGAAAACATTAAGACAGTAATGCAAGCTAGAGGGCTAAGCATCGAAGATGCCCAACATCGTAGGCTTTGGAGGTTTTGCACGGAAAGACGGTAGAAGCTGTAAAAACCCGAAGATAGATAGATATACGCAATTCAAAACAATACGTGAAAGGACCAACAAATTTTGCTAATAGGAATCTTTTTCTCGGGATGAGCTTCTTTTATGTGCCTTAAATATAAACCTCCTGGTAAATTCGCACTGCGCTACAAGCCGGAAGGTCGAGGGTTCAAGTCCGGTTGGGGTCAGGATTTTTAAACTGACCCAAACCTTCTGGCGGCACTATGGCCCTGGGGTCGACTCAGCCTCTAACGGAAATGAGTACTATACGCTTGTTCTGGGGTAAAGGCGGCCGTCACGCAGGGCTGACAACCCGGCTGACATAAAGTGCCGATTGTCCAGAAAAAGTGGGAACCTTAACCTCCTACTACCCCAAGGGCCTCCTGAGGCCTGTTGTGGGGATCACTTTACTTACCTGGTAAATTCATCGACCGCAGCCGAGTTTGAACTTGTAACAGCCTATAATTTTTGTTTGAAAAATGAAATTCTCAAAAGACTGAAACTCGCTAAAAATCACAACTGTCATAAAAATAACTTATTGCCAGCACCGACTTTTAATTCCATCTTTTCCACTTGTAAAAGCTTGTGCGAGTTCAAATTAAGACTAGTAAGAGCAAGTCGCGGAGGGGGGAGGGGAATGAATTGCCTTACTCCCCTCAATGCTCCTTTTAAACACCGAAGCACCCCTTAAAAATGTCATAGTGTCGCCTTGTAGCTGCTATGTCCCTAATCATAAAATGCCATTTCTTTTTATTAGCTTTGTTTAACTAATGCATATAAAAATTATTTGTGCCCTCTTCTTGCTCATAATCATAAAAATTACGACCTGCAGCTCCTCACAAGAACAGTGTAACTGCCTGTATTTACATACCGTGGCCTGAGATGTACGCGTTTTAACAATATTCTATGTTCTTGTATTGTTTTTACAGTTGTTTGGGTAAAACACAGCAAAACCTGTAATAACTAAACACTTTTTGAATAGGATTGTAACCCTAAACAATGTTGCAACAGTCTATGGTTATTATTATATTATTATTATTATATTATTATTATTATCATTAATGCCATAAAGGCCATGGATTATAGGAAAGAAACAATGGAAGATAAACATGAAGATTAAAGATGAGGCCATTGAGCAAGTGGAGAGCTTCAAATACTTGGGTTGTACTGTCAGTAGTAACATGAACTGCAGTCAAGAAGTAAAGCAGAGGATAGCAATGGCAAAAGAAGCTTTCAACAAGAAGAAAAGCATTTTCTGCGGACCTATGGCAAGAGAAATAAGAAAGAGGCTAGTGAAGTGCTTTGTGTGGAGTGTAGCATTATATGGTACAGAGACGTGGACATTACGATGGAATGAGGAAAAGTGACTGGAAGCTTTTGAGATGTGGATATGGAGAAGAATGGAACGTATAAAGTGGAACAGACAAAGTAAGAAATCAAGATGTACTAGACAAGTGGGTGAAAGAAGAACAATGCTAGAACTCATAAAGAAGAGGAAAAAAATTGGATTGGCCACTGGCTAAGAAGAAACTGCCTGCTGAAGGATGCTCTAGAAGGAATGGTCAACGGAAAGAAAGTTAGAGGCAGAAAAAGACATCAGATGATAGACAATATTAAAATAAATGGTTTGTATGCAGATACAAAAAGGAAAGCTGAGTCAAGGAAAGAGTGGAGAATGCTGAGTTTGCAGTGAAAGACCTGCTCTTGAGCAGAACACTATGAATGAATGAATCATTAATTAAATAAAAATAAAACTTGGTTTTACTTGATTTTCACATGAATTAATATGATTGATTTTAATGATTTTCGTAATTCAACATGTCTGAAGAAGGTATAGTGTACCGAAACAGCTGTCACTGAATTATTCTTAATAAATATGAAAATCAAATAAAACTAAGTTTTATTTTATTTAATTAATAAATATGGATTTTCATCAAGTAAACACCAACTCAATTGATTATTATTATTATTATTATTATTATCATCATCATCATCTTCATTATTATTATTATTATTATTATTATTATTATTATTATTATTATTATTATTATTATTAAAGTGTAAAGTAAAGTAAGTGATCCCACAAGAGGCCTCAGGAGGTCCTTGGGGTAGTAGAAGGTTAAGGCTCCCACGTTTTCTAGACAATCGGCACTTTATGTCAGCCGGGTTGTCAGCCCTGCGTGACGGCCGCCTTTACCCCCAGAAACAAGCGTCTGGCACTCATTTCCGTTAGAGGCTGAGTCGACCCCAGGGCCATAGTGCCGCCAGAGGGTTTGGGTTAGTTTAGAAATCCTGACTCCAACGGGACTTGAACCCTCGACCCTCCGGCTTGTAGCTCAGTGCCTTAACCACTACGCTACGGCGTGCCCATTATTATTATTATTATTATTATTATTATTATTATCATTAATTCATGAAGTACGTGAGAAATATCTACCAATATGTTAAAAAAATATAACTTTCTTTCTTCAATTATTTAAAAATTAATTCAGACTGAATGATTAAAGAAAAATGCGTGTACATTTTTAAGTTAAACATACGTACCCTTAATTAACGCAACAAATTTTAATGGTGTCATGTAATTAGAATCACAGATATAATTCTTTACCGCTCTTCATAGTCGACTTTCTCCCTCTAAATAATTCTGTTTCACAGTTACTGTATCTGTCTTGGAAGACATTCTCCCGTTGAATGACAAAAATATTGCGAGAGCAGACACCTGCCTGGTATGGAACCCAGGACCCCTGCCAGGGCAGACTGACAGTTATGTAGGAATGATTCACTGCACACATGATATTATTATTCCACGAACTGATCTTGTCACATGTAAATCATTTCTATTCACTTCGACATATTTAATAACAGGGGGCTTTGCTTTTACACCTTTTCACCTTCATTTAACCTTCCATTAATTTAACTACTTGTAATTTATAATACACAGATCATCTTGACTAAATAATAACATGCATATAACTTCATTCTTTAATTGTTATTCATTGTCTTAACATCGCTTACTTATTTACGTTACTTCAACACTGGATTTCCTTTTGCATACATAGGTCCTATATCTATGTATCTATCTATCTATCAATGGCATAGGTCAATGTTGAGCCATAGCCTCTCCTTTGTTAGAAGTTACTAGACTAAGTTAATTTTAAGTTATCTTATTTACCCATAGATGTCATGAATGGCATACGGTCAACATACCGACTCAGTGAGACATCTAGCAGACAACTAAGGTATTACTAGGATTTGAGGTTGGTAAATTTTGCTTAAAGGCCTTTCATTCAGGCTTAAGGATCTTTTACGAGCCTGGAAATCTTCAGACTCGAGATCCACGGCTTAAAGTCCCTCCCGGAGGACTTTCTCCATCAAAAAAATCTATAAAATCCGGCCGGGATTGAACCCGCGACCCTCGAGAGCAAAGGCTATACAGGAATGTATATAGTCAGGAGATAGGGATCATACCGCATGAGCTAATCCAATGGAGAAAATAATGTATGTATGTATGTATGCATACTGAAAACAGTTAAGTCTCGTAGACTGCGATGGGCAGGACATGTGGTACGAATGGGGAATGAAAGACGTGCATGGAAGCTTCTTGTAGGAAAACCAGAGGGAAAACGCCCAGTTGGTAGACCAAGAATGAGATGGGAGCATAACATTAACTATGATTTGAGGGAAGTAGATTATACAGGGGATGATTGGAAAAAATTGGCTCAGGATAGGGATATATGGAGAGCTTATGTCCGCGCGGCCATGAACCTACGGGTTCGATAGTGCCAGTGAGTTAGTAATATATTTATATATATATATAGTATTCTCTATTCACACAAGAGATAGCGGGAAGTCGTTCCAACTGACATCTAGTGGCCACCATAACAGGTAAGCAAATTTTTTAAAGAGAATATTTACTTTATAGCAGTAACGCTTGTATATTTAGATGTTATAGCTTTATTTTTGACATTTGGCAATGAAGGCAAATATGATATGAAAAGAAAAATGAATGCTTGAGTCGGGATTTGAATCAGAGTATGTATATATATATATACTTCCAAAATTGGCATTCCAATATACCCCAACTGGACATAGGGACCAAGGAAGACCAAAACATCGGTGGAAAGATCAAGACCATCTTCGCTAGGTTTACCGTACAGGCCACATGGCCTAAAACGAATTTGTTTATGATGATGATTATGATAATTAAATATATATGAATATAATACATATATAAGAAAAATAAGTGTTTAAATTGGATTCGCCTGGTAGTGTAATGGATATCACGCTGAGGTACAGACTCAGAGATCCGGGTTCGAATCCCGTCCAGGCATTTATTTTTCTTATCATACCATATATATATATATAGTTACCACCAGACCAAATAGTGTAGTAGTTGAATACACTAACAAGTATATTATTTCCTTCATTGCATAAGGCTCACGTGGCAGAAACCCTGCATCCTTACTAGTGCGTTCGATTTCGGATTTGGAAATTTTAATGTGCAATTTTGAATCTCGAAGCTGGGACGAATGTTGCTGTACACAGTTGGAAGAACGATATTCAGGAAGTCATGAAAAGAAGGGGATTAGAAGAAACGGGCTGATTAGACAGCAAAGAAATTTAAATTGAAAACAGCGAAACAAGGCCAGTTGTAAAAATCTATTAAAAAAATCTTACTGAGGTGTGAAGGGTCAAGTGAGATATGAATCCCGAACACCAAGTTCTCCTGCTGTTCTGATCGTTAACTTCGCCATACTGGCGCTAAAATATGACTTACGACGCATCAACCCTCTCTATATATTGTACGGATGTTTCTTTTTTCAATTTGTCGACCATCGTAAAAAGGAAACCACAACAAAAGATAGAAAATACACTGAAAAAGATCTACACAGACTCCATCCATATACAAGAATATATGCCAATACTACCTGCCGAGGAATAAAGTTCAAGTAAAAAAAATACAGATTGTCAATTACGTACTTTACTTAACGATGTTCATTTTACATCATAATAACAATTTAATTAAATCCATGGCACTTTCTGTACCTTATTCTTGTTCGTAATCATTGTTTCCAATTATTTTAATTCGGCCATATCTTTAAAATTTTCCTCATTTATCATTAACTCTCCATTTTCCATTATACAGTGTGATTATAAAGTCTCAGTACATTTTAAATAAATCGCTTTCATATCGCATTTCTGTTACAGCCATTCGAAAGATATAAATATGTTCACCACTGAAGAGCGGATAGAGATTGTTGCTGCGCGTTTGAGAGGTCAGTCGTACGAAGAAGTTAGAGACTGATTCCAAAGGAAACCCTCACGGGAGACGTGTATCTTGATATGTTGCAACTTTTCTTACAGTCACAGTTACAGCAAGATGGTATCATTGATACAGTGGTGATGCAACAAGATGGAGCACCACCACACTTTGCTCTGGCTATACGCGGGTATCTCAATGACAGGTTTCCCAAAAGATGGATTGGAAGGGCATCTCCTCTTATCTGGGCACCTTGTTCGCCAGACCTCGCACCCCTAGACTTTTTTGCTTGGTGGTTCATCAAGCAACAGGTGTACAGAACCAAGTTTCCTAATCTGCAAGTGCTGAAAGAACGCATACGCCAAGCGAGTGAAGTGATTACAGAGGATATGTTCGTGCATGTTTTCCGGGCGACGGTGCGTCGTTGGGAAACATGTTTTGAGATTGATGGAGGTTATGTTGAACACTAACTTGATAGTAGAAACTACCTTATAATTTTTGTTTAATTTGCGCTACGTTATCCACAAAATGTACTGGGACTTTATAATCACACTGTACAATGTATTTTAATGTGTGACCATATAATTATTTACTTTTATTGATGTTTACTTCCAGCACAAATTGTTTATAGGCTATTTGGCTTAACTTTGCAAGAAATTTGTACAAAGAGACTGTTGTGCTCACCTCTCTCACTCGCAGCAGTGTTCTTGGTGTTTCTTCACCAGATGTTAATAGGGTACGAGGAAGAAGAAAACTGACAATAGGATGGGTTCTTTCTTTTGTAAATGGACAAAAGCAGTCAAGGATCTTCATATCTCCCTTTGCCAAGTTAAGCCAGATATACAATAGTGTTACTCAATAGAGTGTGTTTGTTGGCCCTTAGTATCTCCGCACTATCGCTTAATAATACATCATCCACATAAACTAAGAGCTTATTAACACCATTGAGTATTAGGCCTTCTTCATCCTCTGAAGATTTGATGGAAAGTTGTACAAAATTTTAATAGTAGAGGGGAAAATACATATCCTTTCTTTAATCCAATGTGAATTTCTTTAATCCAATGTGAATTTCGAAAGTTTCGAAAAATTGTATGCCTACTCAAGCACGCTACTCTTTGTGCCACTTAGACACGATGGAATATGTATAACTTAAAATTAACTTGGTATAGTAACTTCTAACAAAGGAGAGGCTCTGGCTCAACATTGGGCGGTTACGCCATTGATAGGTAGATAGATAGACAGATAGATATAGGGTCTATGTATACAAAACGTGAATATAATATTAAAACCTAAGGTAAGTAACTCACTGGCACTATCGAACCCCTAGGTTCATGACCGCGCGGACATAATCTCTCCATACATCCCTATCCTGAGGTAATGTTTTCCAATCATTCCCTGTATAATCTATTTCCCTCGAATCATAATTAATGTTATTCTCCCACCTCATTCTTCGTGTACCAACAGGGCATTTTCTCTCTGGTTTTCCTACAAGAAGCTTCTATGCACGTCTCTCATTCCCCATACGCGCAACATGTCCTGCACATCGCAGTCTACGAGACTTAACTGTTCTAATCATATCTGGTTTCCTATAAAAACAAATGTAGTTCACTGTTATTAGTCTTCTCCGTTCACCTGTCTGGAGAAGACTACATAACAGTAAACTACATGGTTTTTATGGGAAGCCAGATATAAAACAAACATAAAATTAGATGTATTTTAAATCATTTTAGGGTCCGGCAGCCCGTGATTTCCACTGATAGGGAAGTCCATGTTGCGAGAAACAGAGATAGTTTATGATGTCCTATGTTGTGGGTATTATTAAGCGAGAGACTGTGGTGTGATCTTGTATTTAAATTATGGTTGGAGGATAGATAGGCCTACTGGAAATGAAGAGGCCAAACAATTAGGTGTCGAATTACGTAAACTCTTAAGTAAGATAACTAGACAGTGTAATCTTCTTCTATTTTTGAGACGGAGCCATGACAATTCGTGATAAAATAGATAATATTTACGTACATTAAGGGTCAGTTTCACCAACAGAGGTAACTGTATTACGCCGGTTTTCCCCATACATAATACATACTGTAGCTTAAAACTGACGTAATACAGTTACCTCTGTTGTTGAAACCGACCCTAAATATGAATCTGATAGACATATTACGAACACGCTGCGGTTAGTCGTATAGTCCTTCGCTAATGTCAGTCAACAGAACGTCTGAATAGTCAAAACGCGGCATCACTAAGGTTTGGACTAAAATTTCTTTTAAGAGCTGTAAGAAGAAAGTTCTTGAGACTCTTCATTGAATCCATTATAGAAAATATATTTTTTAGACAGTTATTTGGGATTTCTAATTTAGATTATAAGCTACATAAAACCCCAAGTTTTTTAACAACGTTGGCATAGAGAATTTTTTTAGTATATAACATGATAGCTGTGTATGTTGCTATATATATATAGAATTACTACCGTACCCGGCAGACGTTGTCCTGCCCGAACGTTCAATTCTCATGTCACGGGCGTACGATAAAAATATGTTACTTTTTTGCCATAAAATTCAGCAATTAGGACATAATTAGATATTATTAAATAAGTTCACAAGAAAACCTCTTACAGCCTTCTGTTGTGGCTCAAGAAGTGTGAATGATGACGTCACATAGTCATGAACATTAGAATTGTACCCTCATTTGCAGATAAGTTAAGAAACCGTCATATAACAATTATATTCGAGTGAAAAAAAAAAGGTAAATTGATGAGAGTTAGTCAAAACAGTTTTTTTTTTTTTTTTCCCCCAGCTAGATTTCATTTCTGATCCATACTGGCCGACATTCCATGAGAAAAATGTCTTCCCCCGTAGAGACTCGAACCAGCGTAAGTCCCGTAGTTCTGCTCCAAGACTTCTTGCCTTAATCACTCGGCTACGGCGCGAGACTCTCGGCATCAATGAAAGACAAAAATTGGTTATTGTGAGTTATCCGTAAGAGATAAACATATGCTGTCGCGGACTTTTTTGTAGAGCTTTTTGAGATATTCAATTCTGTGTACATTAATGTTGTGTATTTGTTATGGTTTAGGCAGCGTAAGCCATTTAAGCGTCCAAAGAGCTACTTTTTCACGTTTTCCATTAGAAAGGGCGATTTTTAAGGGTGTAGGAGTCGAGTATCATAACTCTCTTATAGCCTATCTTCATCCCGGGAATCTTCTGAACATTTTGCAAAAAAACCCCATCACAATCGGATCAACGGTATGGCCGCGCATAAAGTACGAACAAACAAATATACAAACAAACAAACATTAATTTTATATATATAAGATTATGAACTAAACCCAAACATTAAAAATGGTCATAAATATACTGAGGGCGAAAGTCATTAGACAAGGAGTCAGGGAACCTTCACGTAGCATCGACTGTAGAAGTTTATATAAAATAAATGTGGCTAATCATAATAAATTGAGGGAATTGAAACAAAACAAAAATATCAATCCACGTCCTTCAAGCCACAAAGACAAGCTTTAAACTATGATCTGCAGAGAATGACAAACCCTTAGAAGTGTTTATAAGAGCGATTAGGACCATTTCCTCTATAAAAAGTCAACTGTTGTGGTTTATTAGCTCTGTTTATGACACCAGCAGAGTTATTTGCAAATGCGTTTTCTATTTTCCCCTACTTTCCCTACCGTTTTATGCACAGAATGAAACCTTTTCTTCCACATTTCTGAACACTGGAGTGATCTTCACGTCCAAACCACAAAGACAAGCGTTATTTCAACAATCCATTTCTAAATTCTTATGTAAAGAAATGTCCATAGTATACTCGGACCAACGGATCTGTGCCCCTGTAGCGCTGGTATCGTTCTTAGAAAAGTACATGTCAATACTCACATCATATTCACCGCACACCCCTCCCCCTATGTCAAACAACAGCCATAGAGTAGAGAATGATGCCAAACTTCCTCCAGTGTCATGGGTCTTGAATATTGAATAATGCAAGGTTGGAGTTGAGTTGACAACGCTGGAGTGCAAGAGAGAGATAGAAAAGAGAGAGATAGGAATGCAGGGAGGGAAATGATTTGCCGAGGCAGAAAAGGAAGTAGGCTTTAGTTCACATATCTTACGGGGGCACAGATCCACTGGACAGACAATAACTTGTATGATTCTCCTAGATTTTAATTTAATATTGAATTGTCTTCATGGGAACCCAGATGTAATAGTAATATTAAGTTCCTTGGAATGTGATGGGTAGGAGATGATGGACGAATGGAAGAATGAAAGAGGGATACCAGTGTTTCAAATTTCTTGTAGGAAAACCAGAGGGAAAAACCTACCAGTAGGTAGGACAAGGATGAGATATGAGAATAATCCATCCATAGTAATTCTGCCCGAAGGCAGGTCCTTCACTGCAATCATAGCATTTTCATGCTATGCTTGCAGCTTTACTAGAGAATTGTAGGTGTGGTAGCTTCCCGTTGCTTTCCACACCGGTGAAGGATGATGATGATGATAATGATAAGGATGATGATGATGATTATGATGGCCATATGATTTCGGGGACCGTTTGGGCCTTAAAGTTTTCCTGACATTTGTCTTACAGGTGAGTAAAAACCCCGAAAAAGAACCTCACCCAGAAAAACTGCTCCGACCGGGGATCAAACCTGGGCTCGCTGCGTGACAAGGCAGCACGCTACCTCAGTACCACAGCGGTGGACAATTTGACAATATTGTTAATATTTCTAGTTCTCCATTACTATAAAAGTTTTTAACCCTTAAATTCGTAATGTATCCTTTTTGGATACATCAGTTTGTTTTAATAAATTTAATATTTTAAATAAATCAGAAGAAAACTAACAAAAAGAAACCACTTAAATGTATGCGTAATTATACAATATACCCAATAATAACAGTTACATAAGATTCCGTTTTCACTGCGGTCCGCAACATTTAAATAACTAACAGAAGAAATTTGTGTTTTGTTTTGCCAATTTAAGGGTTAATATTCCATATTCCTAGGAACATACCTCCTTGTTAGAGGCCTTGCCATGTTTCCCCTAAAATAGTATCGATATGTAGATCCGCATTACCTCTGGAGAATTTTACTCAATGCCACTATTAGATTAGATTAGATCAGATTAATTTAGGTGGGTTCTGTTTTCAAGAATCTATCAGGGCAATCTTATTTTTGGTTTATGGTGTTACCCATCTTCAGTTCTTTATGGGATAAATGAGATGAAATATACAACATATAATCCGTTATGGTGTTTTCTGGTTCGACAAACATAAAACATTCACACACAACTCATACCACCATTTATTTGGGCTAGGCTCAAGGCCTCGAGGTAGGTCTAAAACCCTCCCTTTGACCTTATTCTGCCCTAAGTTAATAAATGAGCTCAGAGTCATCATGAAGTGCATAAGTAAAATAGAACAGAATAGATTTATTCAGCCTGGTGGAATAAAGGTCATGTGGCCTTCTCTTCCACTCACCAGGACAAACATATGTAACATTTAAATACAAAAAAAATACAATAATAGTTCATACTAAAAAATTAATTATTGTCAAACTGAACAATAATGCAAATAATGCCTAATAATACAATAAATGTAAATACAAATAAAATTAAACTAATGAAATAATGTATGCACAAATGAATAACAGCTCGAATACACTATACGTATAAAAGAAAAGAGAAAAAAAAAAATACAAAGAAAGTGTGCTCCATTAGATCACCACAACCACATATTTTAAATATCTGTAGTTTTATTAAATCTGATTACTTTTTAACTAACATGAGATGAAGTTAAATGTGATGAATTAAAGAATGAATGAATGAATGAATGAATGAATGAAGATGGAATGACTTGATGGAGTAAGGAAGAGGAGTGGAGAGTACTGGTGAGATGAAATTCGGGAAACGGTAGAACCCCGAGAGAAAAAGTATAAAAAATCCCTGTTGCCCACCTCAAATGCCTCTCCGAAACCACCAGTATTATAATCTGAGATATGCCCTCGTTTCTTGACGGTTGTATTTTTACAGTAAAAGTCCGTCACTACTCTCGACGAAGGTGTCTATTTTAGTCTGGCTTATCGCCTTTGACTTGTCCGATATAACCCTCCAGTAAGTAATGCTATCGCCAGCATAGTCATGCGTTCATTTAAGCATGAAACCCCCGTCATCATGAACAAGGTAGAACTGTAAAGAAAAAATTAACAATGTATCCGGGCTCGAAGCCCGATACCTCTGAGTCACACTCGACGCTGTAAACAATACAACCCCTCACCCCCTTTATAATTATCATGACAGCCCCTGAAGGCTTATGAATATATAGTCCTGGCTTCGATTCCCGTGTAATTATCATGGGGCGCCGAGATTGCATTTACACCCTCTTGATTGACACGTACAAAGCGCAACACCCAGCCAGATTAAAAAAATACAACCCCCTCACACCCCCTTTTTGATTTTATTATCATTCCAGTAACTAAATTGACCCTGATTACCAGCCTTCGCTAAATTCCCTATTCTAAAACAAACCAATCGTTTGAATATTTTAGGGGGTGGGTGGAGGTGTTTTCAACCCCCCACCCAAATTGTCGACACAAACCCTTAATTAAAGACACTCTAATCCACACACATGGGCAGTACACAAAATTTAAATTCCCCTGTTTAATTGTGTTGGTTGCCAGGAGATATAGACGCTTTGTTTTTCCAAAGTCCACGGTTTCACTTTTTTCCCACTTAATTGTTAACGTAATTTCACTGGAAACTTCAACTCCCTCCCCCCCCCCTGGCCTTTTCTGCTGTTATGATAATCCATCACACCCCTATTCGAAAGCAATGCCAAAATTTATATTTTATTGAAAAAATGCCATCTAAACGAGAAATTAAATTGATGCGGAAGTGCATCAACTTTTTTTTTTTTTTTAATTTTTTAAATTACACGTTTAACAATTGGAAGTTAAAATTACAAAATAATTGGTGGATTTCAGTTGGTACCATTGTTTTTATGCGTTTATAAATTCCAACTTCATCATCATCATCATCATAGTACATCAACGAATTTTTAGGCCATTTGTTGACCCTGTTTTTTCGGGCCTCAAGGAGAAATACCATCCAGAAGTAGTTTTTGAGTGGACGTCCTGGTCCTTTCTTTTTCATCCTGCCGGTTGATATCTTAACAATTTTGTTTGGGTTCCGGTTTGATCTCCCATTTAATTGACCATGTTGCCATAATCCATCTTGACTTATGATTCAGAAAATTTTTGTTTTGTTTATTATAAATTTATTATTAGAACCACCATAATAGGGCGAACAGGCTAGAATATCCTTGCCGTACAAGGCCGACCTACAGATTTCCAAATTCGGAGTAGGCCCACAGTTACAATTGAAAACAACAATCTTTTAATTGCATTGTAGAAACAAAATTTGAAAAAAAAATGTTTTTATAATTCCATAATAGTTATTATAAAGAAAAAAATATATGGTTTTTGGTTGTTATTTTTAAAAAACTACATAAACTAACAGTAATATAATGTACGGTTAAAAACTATAAGATAGTTACCTTGTAGGTCCGTCTCCTCAACTTAAGTTATTTTAAAACTTTGTAGGCCTTTCGGGACTAGTCCCATCATCAGCAGAATGCATTTGGTCCGTACTTGTTGACCCTTGTTGAAGCACTGACTTGGTTGTGAAATTTTGTACTGAGGATTGTGTGGACTGGGTGTGTATTCATTGAGAATCAGTTGTTGTTGATTTCTCTTAGGATTGCGATTTCCTCCAGTATATTTATTATCGTTGGAATGTTTTCTCTATGTAATATTGTGATGGTGTTATCGATGTTATGCATATGGTGTCCAGCCTGAATTACATGTTTTGCGTAACTTGATTTTCCTCCATTATAAATGAAATCTCTGAAATGTTCCTTGAATCTAATGTTGAAGCTTCTGTTAGTTTTCCCAATGTAGAATTTATTGCAGTCTGTACATGTTAATTTGTAGATGCCTTTATTGTTGAATTCATCTATTTCTTCGATGTTTTTGCTTATTAACCATGAATTTTACTAGTATCGATACATAAACTAAGCGAATTCCTAAACAAGTAGAATTTATGGTCCGATGTTGCTGGGTTTGCTGAATATACTGATAAAATTCATAATAAATTTCCGTTAAGGTAAACAGTCACAAAGTGAAATATCAAAATAAGTACCTGGCAGGTGCTAAGGTCGATGGATTCTTTTTAGGATGGAAAAATCCAGGGACAATTATTCCAGAAGGAACGTTAAGCCGTGGGTCCAGATAATGAAGATTTTCGGTTCGTAATAGAATCTCCAGCTTAATAAGAACCTCTGACCAAAATTTAATCGGCCAAATCCATCCAAATAGTATATCAGTTGCCTATTAGATGTTGCTTTGTGGCGATCTGCTAACCACATGTTACTGATGACATCTGTAGAGAAATAAGCATAACTAAATTAGCTTGATTAAGTAACTCCCGGAAGGGAACAACGTTTACACCACATGGGTATGTACGGAAGTGTGTGTCTGTGTGTGTGTGTGTGTGTGCGTGTAGCTTCCTTCCATGGCAATACGCTAAAGTGTAATTTTACAGTTGTTATGGGAACATTTATGAACGTGTATCACACAGTAGAATTTTATTACGGTTATTTAACTCATGCCCCAAATTGCAATCAATGACCATTACATTTCAATGAACTTTGATTTACAACCAATCACAGTCGTTTTTCACCTCGATTTAACACTTTCATTTTATCGCTTTCATTTTATCAAATGGCTCCCAAATTGTATATATAGTGCACGAGTGTAACCAGATTCTGTTTGCGAGATATAATAGAAAAACATTCGTAGCAATTGATTATACCATAAAAAATAAACCACTGTTTGCGCTTTCTTAAACGTATTGTTTCCCAGGAATTAACGTTGCAGAAAAATATAATTGACATATTTACATCACAGGACATGAGAAATTAATTAATAACCTGTAATAATATGTTTCATTTTTCTCTACTAGGGTGCTTTCTAACAATATTGCGATTCTATTTGGCAATAAATATGATCTGGTTGCAGTGATGAACAAATGAAACATAACTTTTCTCACTTGTTTTCAAACATCGCCGTTTACATTAAATATATAGATATTTTAAAATAACTATATTTAAATAATAATGTCCCGCGCCGGAGTGGTTAAGGCAGGAAGCTTTGGCGCAGAGCTACGGGACTTGCGCTGGTTCGAGTCTCCATGGGGGAAGAAATTTTCTCATGGTATTTCGGCCACCCAGCATCGTAAGGCATTTGGGTAGCTACAATAAGTAGCGGCTCCAGGTTGAGAAAACCAGCTATAACGGCTGGGGGACTCGACATGCTGACCACATGTCACCCCTACACTGGTTAATCATCTACCTCTGTAATTGACACATGTGGATGTGGGGCCAGCAACCGGCTGATAGGCTAAGGGCCTTGTAGGCCTGTCGCGCCAGGAGTATAGCATAGTATATTTAAATAACGATTTGTGAGTAAACAGCTTAATTATATTCTTTAAATAGTCCTAACAAATGCCACTCTTGATTTCCAAATTCTCTAGATGAATTCACTCCTTACTTCGTGAGTCTTGAATGTATCGATAATTTGAAAATCACTCGTGGCATTACTTATGACTATTTAACTCATGCCCCAAATGGGAGTCAATAACCAATCACGTTTCAATGATTTCTGTTTTGCAACCAATCACAGTCGTGTTTCACCAAATATTTATCAGTGTTATATTTACCATAATAAAGAAAGCTCCTCCTTTTTAATATTCTGAACAGGTCTGACCATTATTTTGCAGTGACTGAGCCTATAAGAAATACGGCTACCAGATTTTATATATGGTGCATAGATGTCAACACATCAGGAGTTAATATAAAAACATTTGTAGCAATTTATTATACCACCAAAAAAAGAAACCAGTGTTTGCACTTTATTAAATTATTTTTTCCCAGGTAATAATCCAGAAAAATATAAATGTCATATTTACATCATACGACATCAGAAATGAATTAATATACAGTTTGATGCGTTTCATTTTTTCTCCACTAGAGAGCATTCTTACAATATTGCGTTCCTTTGGCAATAAATAGTATGATCTGGTTGAAGTGATAAACAAAAGAAGCAGATGAAGCGTTCCTATAGTTTCTCATTTGTTTTCAAACATCGCCGTTTACATTAAATATATAAATATTTTAAAATAACTATAGTTAAATAATGATTTGTGAGTAAACAGCTTAATTTTATTCGTTAAATAGTCCTAACAAATGCCACTCTTGATTTCCAAATTCTCTAGATAATTTGGAAATCACTCGTGGCATTACTTATGATAATTACGAACGTGTGTGTGTGTGACATTACATTACACTGAGGATTGTTGTGAACTCAGCTTGCGGATTATTAAGGCTAATTAGAATGGTAATGAAGCGCACACGGAGCGGTGCTGATGTTGATAAATGTCCGGGTAATGAGCCACAGTACCGAGATCGAATCCCTGTCTGTCACAGGTATAAACACCCAGCGCGTGGTTTTTATACGTTATCGGGTAATTTATTGCTTCCTAAACCAAACATTTTTACTAATCCAAAACATGATAAGAGTTTGTTACATCCTACAGTACTTGCGTAAATTATTATACATAGGACTAGGTTTTTATGTACACTTATATTATAAGTTAAGATTACAACAGAGTTAAATGAGAAGTAAGACTTCTGTCTTCTGCCTTGTTTTTCATACACAAACAGTTCAATATTCATTTATTTGATACTGTGACGAATTTCATATGTTTACGTTATTAAAATGAGTGTGTAAATTGAACTATTACAGTTCTCAAACCCAACCCTTTATCGTACGCACCTTTCATCAATAAAAACTAAAATGTAGCGTGCATCGACTCATTTTGACAGAAGCAATATTAACAATATCCTGTGTGCGTATGTATATATATTTATATTAATTATTTTGTACGTGTGTACGTCACAGTACTTCTCCTGAACGACTGGGCCGATTTTGATGAAATTTTTTTGTTTGTGTTTGAGTGGGCCCCTGAATGGTTGAGATTAACAATTAGACCCTCTAAACCCATTAGGTATAGGAGTTCACCTGCAGTGAAAATTTAAAAATCGGTCTAGCGGTCGCAATTTTCGATGTTTCACAACGAAACTCAGCATACCGTATTAAAATAAAGCGAGGTAGGTATTGTCCAAAAATGAGCGAAATTTGACAATTAGAAATGGACGTTTACCTGAAATCTTGACATTAAAAAGTGACTAGCAACCTCCATGTTTGGTTCGTCTCAGCCTATAATTAACTTTTAACATCTCATTTTTTAGGCGCAGCAGCGCGCGCTGGGCATTTGCTAGTAGCCGATATTTATAATCCCGAAGCAGTAATTTTCAGACCTTGAAAATACTTATCTTATTCAATAATATTCCGCCTCGTGTAAATTTGCCTATGCAGACATTCACAAAATCGTATAGGGTACAGTTGGTATTCCATTCAATCTACAGTTTGGATTATTTTTATCATTCAAATCCATCTTCACATTTATATACACTGCTATACAATCACATGCTTTTGACCTTACCTACTTAGCTATCTATTTATATTTGCCTATCTACCTAAATGCATTACATTTGATTATTTTCTTTGTATTTTTAATGTATAGTAGATAAAAGCACAGTTATGTCTCCTAGAATGCAATGCGCACGTATGGGGAATGAAAGAGGTACTTGGAAGCTTCTTGTAGGAAAAGCAGAGGGAAAACGGCCCAGTTGGTAGACCAAAAATGAGGTGGGAGAATAACATTACCTCCATGATTTGAGAGAAGTAGATTATACAGGGGATGATTGAAAAACATTGCTCAGGATGGGGATGTATGGAAAGCTTATGTCCGTGAGGCCATGAACATACGGTTTCGATAGAACCAGCGAGTTAGTTAGTTAGTTACAGTAGATAAAATTTGTTCTTTTTTTGTGATTATTTTACAATTTAAATTTAATTTTAGTTACCATTAACTGCATTGTGATATATTTTACTTTTATTATTGCCAAAATGATCGTTTAGTATCCAATTTGTTGTGACTGCTGTATTTCAATGTAACATAGGCCTATGTTTGGCCTGGTGAGTGGAAGAGAAAGCCACATGGCCTTAACTCCACCAGGCTAAATAAATATTTTTTTATCAATTAGTAAACCTTATGTCTTATCATGGAATCCTATACTTTAAGTATGTATGCCAGTATAGCATACTTGGTATTATGAGTGACAGATGCTATAGTAATGCTGCTAAGGGATCATTAACAGAACGTGTAAATGCTGGCTTTCACTAGCGACCAATAAGTAACTACCATCAATCCCAATTGAATCCCATTTGCTGGCCGCATGGAGCCACTAGGGGGCGCCACAGGGATTACCTTGTAACCGAGACGTCGTAATTTGTAGCGTAATTCATGTATGAGATGTAGTTAAACGCTAGGAATTTAGACTTCTCCGCAAGTAAAATCTATTCCCCATTAATGAAGAGAAATAACTGTACCATTAAACAACGTACAAAGTATGTAGTTCAATTCTTGTAAATTTGATTAGTTACCATTAGTGTTAGGATCACTAGGCAATAAGGGTTTAAAAAAAACATCGTACAGGAACTGCGGAAACTAAGTTAATTTCTCAGCAAGTCGAATCTATGGTCCAATTTTGCTGGTTTACGGAGTTTATAACTTACTAGCTCACTGGCACTATCGAATCCGTAGATTCATGACCGCGCGGACATAATCTCTCCATACATCCCTATTATGAGCTATTTTTTTTCCAATTATCCCCTATATAATCTACTTCCCTCAAATCATAGTTAATGTTATTCATCCACCTCATTCTTGGTCTACCAACTGGGCGTTTTCCGTCTGGTTTTCCTACAAGAAGCTTCCACGCACGTCTTTCCATTCCCCATCCGTGCCACATGTCCTGCCCATCGCAGTCTATGAGACTTAACTGTTCTCATTAAATCTGGCTTCCTATAAAGACCATGTAGTTCACTGTTATGCTGTCTTCTCCATTCACCTGTCTGTTCATCTCTCTTTGGTCCAAACATTTTCCTAAGTACTTTATTCTCAAATACTCGTAATATCCTTTCCTCTCTTAAAGTAAGAGTCCATGTTTCGCATCCATATAATATAACTGGTAGAATAATAGTTTTATACATTTTCAGCTTAACGTTTTTTGAAAGGAGTTGGGACATCAAGAGTCTCTGCAATGCATAATAGCACGCATTTCCAGAATTGAGCCTATGTTTAATTTCTTTGTGCATCTCATTCCTATTTGTGATTATTGTTCCTAGGTATTTGAATTCAGCCACTTCCTCAAAATTTCCCTCATTTGTCATTAGCTGTCCATTTCCATTATGTAATGTATTTCTATCTGTTAACATTTATCAATATTTCTAAAATCCACTGTAATCACATTTGAGGTTATGTATTAAAGTTTTTAATGTTAAAATAAGTACCTTTTTACACCCGTCTTCCTCAATTAAAATGGAGTTTTGCTTAAAAACTTCGTTAATTATTTAAAATAATGTAGACCTTTCAAAACATGTTTCATCTTCAGCATGTTATTTGGTGCCCTCCTGTTTTCTCCTTCGGAATTTTATACACACACATCAATTAAGCAATAGCACGCAACTCGAAACATAATTAATATAGTAATATTGTTGAAAATAGAAAAAGGTTGTAAATCTACTTAAAATAGATTAGTAGTTTTTCGAATTAATAATACAGTTGTTGACGTCAAGACAAATATACAAAAAAAATCCACTATTTTTTCGCTATTATTGAGAAAATTTTTATATTAATGATATTGTCTAAAAATACTATTTTCGCCATCAAAATAATTGTTATTTGTACGATTAATTAAAACAGAGGTTTAGTAACGAGATGTTAGAACACGACCTAAGGAAGTCTTCTAAGAGCAGCGAGTTACTGAACCAAATTTTTGTAACGTGTTGTCTACAATATTTTATCTACGTTCACAGTATTTTAGTATATGTTGTATATTTAGTATAGTTCATGAAATTCATTTATTGCGGAAACTATATGTTTAGAGAAAGAGTAATGTGGGCTTTGGAGAGAAAAAAAAGCACACTCAATCAACAAACAAAGTTGTTATATTCTGCAATTTTGGGTGTTAGTTTCATACGTGAATTTAAAGTAAAATTGAGCGAATGTTATTTTCATGGTTCATCGTGAAAATTTTTTAAATCAATCCAAGATGCAACTATTTATATACTTTCAGGAAAGTCAAGGAAATTTTAATTATGTAGTTAAACGAAATCATCATTAAAGTGTGTTTATTGAACGTGTATTTTATGTTTTGATAGCGTGTTTTGTGTTTTATTAGAATATAAAGTACAGGTTGCGTTGCCTAGTAACTACGAACTAAAGCGTCACTGATTGTTAAAATAGTATATATTTTTTATTTCTTTTAATTTCTAAAACGTATTCTCCACAATGACTGAAACCCTTTAAGGGGAGAAGGTACCTTGTATCTCCGTCATGTTAAATGTTCTAATTTTAATGTTCCTTTTCAGAAGAACTGTTAACAGTACAACATTTTTTTCTATACACACAGTATTTGGCAATAAAATGACATTTTTTCCAGAACACAGCATTAAAAATGAAACAGTAACAATTTTTTTAAAAACAATGCTATTTTTTGGTGCATTTTTAAAAAGAAAATAATTTTTCGTACCCTTAATAATAACATTAAATGTTGAAAAAATGCCAGATTATGCCTAAGTACCAGACAAATAGCCTGTGAAAATGTAATTTCTCTAGGATGAATAGTTTCAGAGAAAAGGAACTAAGGCTCGCAAAAACAAAAATAGCGGGAAATTGAGTTTAAAGTTTTACACTTCTCACAGTCCTACCCTGCAACATGTCCTATAAACCCACACTTAGGACCTTTAAATACGTTTGTGGGGCAAAACCAATTTATATTCATAAAGAACAAACTTCAAGGTATGAATATGAGCGATAAAACAAAAATTAAAATTTTGCCCATTTATAAGGTACCTTCTCCGCTTAACCAATCAAAATTCACTATATTTCAGTATAGAAGTGAAAAAAATAATAATTTTCAGTGAAAAAGTTCTGACCAATAAAGGAAGAAATGGAAGAAAATAAAAATAAGAGACAAATCTGAATACATAATGGCAATTATTGTTTTATGTCAGCTACTAAAAAGATAATAAACTCATTTTTTTAACATCTCAGGGTTGGATATAATAAATATTCAGTAATATAATTAAAAAGCTAATGATATGCCAACTATAAATCGTTAGTTGAAAAACTACAAACGAAACTGAATCCTCATTTATTCTTGTGCTCATTTCAATTTATAGCTGTTTTAAAATTATTCTGAAGTTGTAAAAATTGTTTGTCAACTCGTGATTCATGTTATATTAGCTGTGTTATTTCTGTCTCTTTGAGAATACACAAGGGAAGTGCGCGGTCTTCCCGCTTGGATACACGATAAAACTCGAAAGAAGTAAATCAATGATTTAAGATACTGCATCTAAAAAATTCTGTTTCAAATTTCCCGATATTAATAATAAATAACAACTTTAATAAAATTAATAACGACTTCGTGACGTAAGTGGGATTTTTCTATTCTTACAGAATACTAGCTAATGCCCGGCCTGCGCTGCTACTCTTGAATAAATATTTCCAACGATTGATTATGCACACCAATATGAACGAAAACAACAGTCTATTCCTCTATTCCTATTCAACTCGTAAAACTCGAAATATGACCCGCGAAAACACAAACGACGATTAACTTTGTGGCGCCATGTATAAAAACACGCGCGCATTCGAATGCAAGTTCGTGTCAAAATTTCAAGTAAATTGGCCGACTCTTTCCGAGTTTTGCGAGAAAAAACATACGTAGGTTGAATTTGAATATATAAAAATTACAGTGTTAACAATATATATATATATATATATATATATATATATATATATATATACATACTAGCGGACCTAACAGACCTTGTCCTGCCCGAATTATTCTCAGAAGGTCAATAATCCATGAATTTCTAAGAAGGTTTCAACGGTCAATTATTAATTTGTTTCATTTAAAAGAAATAAGGGTGTGATGGGGGGGGGTGAAACTTTGGGGTTATATGTTCTAATATGCGAAAATTCTTAAAAACATAAACAATAAGTTTCCTCAAAAAAATAATCCTATTACCCGATGGCAGCGCCATTTACCGGGTCGAATTGAGAATCTAAACCATCCGGAAACCCACTCCAAATCAAATAAAAAAAAATCATAACCCGATCGTAGTGCCACGTACTGGGTCCAATTCTGATTCTAAAACCATCCAGGGACCCACTCAAAACACAATATATATCCTAAAACCCGATCGTAGCGCCACCTATCGGGTTCAATTGTGAATCTGAACCAACTAGGGAACCACTCAAAACACAAAATAAATAAGTAAATAAAAATAAGAAATAGATAAAATAAAATAAAAAATCCTATAACCTGATCGCAGCGCGTCCAACCGGGTCCAATTATGAATCTTAACTATCCAGGGACCCACTCAAACACACATAAAAATTTTCATAAGTAATGCCACGAGTGATTTCCAAATTATCGATAAATTCACGACTCACGAAGTGAGGAGTGAATTTATCTAGAGAATTTGGAAATCAAGAGTGGCATTTGTTAGGACTATTTAACGAATAAAATTAAGCTGTTTACTCACAAATCATTATTTAACTATAGTTATTTTAAAATATTTATATATTTAATGTAAACGGCGATGTTTGAAAACAATTGAGAAACGATAGGTACGCTTCTACTGCTTCTTTTGTTTATCACTGCAACCAGATCATACTATTTATTGCCAAAGGAACGCAATATTGTAAGGAGGAGCTATCTTTAATATGGTAATTATAACACTGATAAATATTTGGTGAAACACGACTCTGATTGGTTGTAAAATAGAAATCATTGAAATGTGATTGGTCATTGAGTCCCATTTGGGGCATGAGTTAAATAGTCATCAAAATCGGTCCAGTCGTTTAGGAGTTCAGTGACAATCACACGTACAGAATAATTATGTGTGTGTGTGTGTATATATTTCCGTTCGTTATTCGCTTTCGACCTCTAGGTTCCGAGTTCCGTCTCGGTTACTCCATGTAGAGTTGTTGGTGGAACGAATCGGAGCCAGGCACTCCCCCCTCCTTCGGGGTTTCTCTTCTTTTTTTACTGCAACAATCTGGGTTTCCCTTCTTTTTCACTGCAACAATCAATGGAGTTACCTAAGTGCTCAAATGGTTAGAGCATCACATGTTGGAGAATGAGAATATACACGAATGTCGAACAATAATAATCTATGATGATCTTGAAGAAGATTTCCAGGCTGTTGGCCGTGGTCCTGAGGTTTGTAGTTCCCCAACGTTTGTCCAGAGACTGCGTCCGGCATCCTCAAGGGTTGTCTTGAGACTGGCAATTTTGTCATCTACCTGCCCTATTTATACATATATCCGTGCAGAGAACACGTCGCGGATAAATGTATAAATAGAGCAGGTAGTCGACAAAATTGCCAGTCTCAAGACAACCCTTGAGGATGCCGGGCGCAGTCTCTGGCGAAACGTTGGGGAACTACAAACCTCAGGACCACGGCCAACAGTCCGGAAATGTTCTTCAAGATCATCATAGTAACTCCGGCCGTGAAAGCCTAAGTCAATATAATAATAATCTACTTCTTACACTCTGTACTTTAGTACAAAGTCCCATCATACAGGCAAATTCTTGTCTTATGGTGTAGAACTCATTAGTTCATGTTTGAAGCAGCATCCAGCAGCAGTAACAATCGTCTAGTTCTAGTAAAACATTTCCTCACTTTCTTCTTGTCAAAGTGCTCGGAGTACAAGACATGTTTCTCTAACAAAATATACTTTCTCATAAGTAGTGTTGTTTTTTTATACAAAAATGTATTTGGAATATTTTTTTGACAAGATATTAAACTACTTTTCAAAGTAGAACCATCTGAACCTATGGCCTTAAGCCATCTTTCAGCGAAGTGTATTATCCTGCGACGATAACAGTCACTGGTTTTTGATGCGAAGAATTCCTTGAGATCTGTTTCAACGGCTTGAGAGTTTTCAAAATTTCAGGGAAGAGATGAGCGAAATGAAGCATGGATCGAAACAGATGGTAATCTGAAGCCGCAAAATCAGGCTATTTGCTGGATGTGGTATTAGTTCGATTCCTCCCAATTCCTGATTTTTTCATGGTTGTTCATGCAGTATGGGATTTGAACACAGAGACCTCAAATATTCATGAACTCGTTTCATTTGTTAAGAAGAAAGATCCGCATCGAGCACACGCCCGTTTGGAATAACCTTTCAGGAAATCACACCTTCAAAATCCCATCAATCACATAGCACTATCTTTATAACGACATTACTTATAATATAACGTTAATAAACTTACTGGCACTATCGAACCCGTAGGTCCATGACCGCGCGGACATAAGCTCTCCATACAAGCCTATCCTGAGCTAATATTTTCGAATCATCCCCTGTATAATTTACTTCCATCATATTATGGTTAATGTTATTCTCCCAGCTCATTATTGGCCTACCAACTGGGCGCTTTCCCTGATTTTCCAACAAAGGAAGCTCCGGTATCCCTCTTTCATTCCCGATTCATGTCACATGTCCTTCCATCGCAGTCTACGAGACTTAACTGTTCTTATTATATCTGGCTTCCTATAAAGGTAATGCAGCTCACTGTTATGTATAAAGTCCGGATGTTAGGCACTTAAAAAATTCAAAATAGACAGGCAAATAGGCACTAAAAATCATTAATATAGGCACTAACAATTCAAAATAGGCTCTTATGAAAATGGACTACAACGTAAATTTTTACAGCCTTAAGTTAAAATAAAGTATTTGTTATTTCGTCTAATGGGAGTGCATTGAGGTGGAAACCATCTACCTGCTAGGTTAGTGTCTTATTGCCACTCTTATCCTAAAATATTCTAAGAGAATTTATAAAAAGAACACTTGAAAATTTCTATGCAATGATATGTGTCATCAAGTCTGTCCATTTCAATCGATTTCATGGAAATACTAAGTTAATTTCGAGAAAAAAATGGCAAATACGCATTTATAGGCATTGTTAGCAGAAATGGGCATTTATAGACAAAATTAACTTCATGGAAAACAACTCTATGGTCGTAGGTATGAACTTATATGAAGTCACTTTTAGAATATCTATAATAAATAACTATAGGCACTTTCCCTAACGTCCGGTCTCTAGTTATGAATCTTTCTCCATTCGCCTGTCTGTTCACCTCTCTTTGTTCCAAATTTTCCTGAGAACTTTATTCTCAAAATACTTGTAATATTTTCTCCTCCTTTAAAGTAAGAGTGCATGTTTCGCATCCATATAATATAACTGGGATAATACTAGTTACGAGATAACGTAAAAAAAATATATTTCTAAAGATAATAAAATTAATGCTAATCTTATTCCATAAGAAATTGTTTGAGCTATAGCACTTAATCCTTCCCAATAAATAATAGTTAGAATAAAATTAAAAGATCAACCAGCAATCATATTAATTTTAAGAATAATGCTAACAGAAACTTGTTTCTTGTTCTGTCGAAAAATATCTCCTCGATTGTTTTAGAACACTTGTATGAGGTTTTGCCTTTGGCTTTTTGGAAACATTGTCACTCATCTAGGGTATTAAGGAAGAAAGAACAAACCAAACTGCACAACACGTGGCCTAGTATAAGATATGATGACGATAGTGGCACACGAACCACATATTCCAAACCCATGAACAGTGATATATGTATGTAGAGAGGGGCTTACAAATTGATTCCGTATGCACATTATTGTGGTCACACATCCGTCATGTCAGCAAATCCACCTGTGCATCATCCTCAAATCCGAGATATTTCAACAAGCCACCCCACCTACCTTGAGCAGTTTCAACCAATTTATGTTAACATCAGCAATACCTCAATCTCAGTGTAATCGGAATTTGATACATTAAGTTTGTTTACCAGAAGAATTTAGTTACGCTTACTTTCCTACAAATCAAATAACATTGTAATAACTTTTCTTATTTGACTGAATATCAGTAACATTTATGGGATTTAATTTTTTTTATTCAATGATATCCTTTATTTACAGGACTTTCCATAAGTCCTAAATGATTAAAAATTCAGTTTATAATTTGATAATCTTTATATATTTCGGAATTATTTATTATTAATATTGTTAACTATTCCTTTATCTCATGTATGATTTACCTCTTGCTTAACTGCAATTAAATCATGAATGACGTATGTTTAATATAATAATTCAATGACATGTAGTAGGCAACTAAAATATTACGTACATGATAAAGGTCGGTAAATTTTGCTTGGAGGTATCTTTTTTCAGGCAAAAGGAATTCTGAGATTTTCAAAGAATTACAAACAGAATCAGTCATGGAATATGTACAAAAATACAGAAACAACTGGAAATCTCACGTAAGAAGAACGAGCAAAACAAGAATATCACGTCAAATCTTGCCACCAGGCAAGACATATTTGGGCAGACACTTCAAACGTTGGATTGAGACCGTAACAAACCACTAGGTCTATCACATGAAAGGAAGAAGAAGAAGAAGGTTCTTTTATGAGCTGAAAATATCCAGACTCGGGACCCACGTCCTAAATTCCCTCCCGGAGGACTCGTTTCTTGGATTTTTTCAATCCTAAAACTATGCATAGACCCCGAATGGGTTTGAACCCGCGACCCTCGGGACTAAAGGCAAGGAACATAACCACTACTGAGCTACAAGCCGGAGGGTCGAGGGTTCAAGTCCCGTTGGGGTCAGAATTTTTAAACTGACCCAAACCCTCTGGCGGCACTATGGCCCTGGGGTCGACTCAGCCTCTAACGTAAATGAGTACCTGACGCTTGTTCTGGGGTAAAGGCGGCCGTCACGCAGGGCTGACAACCCGGCTGACATCAAGTGCCGATTGTCTAGAAAAAGTGGGAGCCTTAACCTCCTACTACCCCAAAGGCCTCCTGAGGCCTGTTGTGGGATCACTTTACCTTACATAAACCACTAGACCACCGCAGCAAACTTTACGTATCTTACAAGATACAAAAATACTGAAGATGCTAAAGAAAGCAAAGCTCGCTTCTAGATAGAATTCTTTATTTGAAATCTCTCTCCTGAGAATGAGAGAGAGAGAGAAAGAAGCTCTGCCTCCAACATTAAACCTGATGGTCCGTGCAAACAGCAGAGATTTACTGAGAGATTGAAAACTCCTTTCAGAGCTTCTTGCATCGATTACAGCATCCTTTTGTATATCAGAAATGAATGCAAGAGCAATAATAAAAATAACAGAAGGATCCCAGAGTTTTAAAATATGGTGGAGTATGTTTTACAGGGGAGGAGAGTGGGATATCGTATGCACTTAATAGCCATGTTCATAAATTGTTTAAGGAGTAGCATTTTTTTTTATTTCGGAAATGACTCTTACTGTGGAGGGAGGGGGGGAGGAAACAGGCATTACAATAACAAAAAAGTGCGTGCTGCACCAAAATGTGCGTGGACAGTCTCTTCTCAGAAAAATAGAAAATATTCTAAGACACTTTCAATTAACTTATTTATTTCCTGATAGGATTAAAGAAAACTTACTTGTTGCAAACAACGAGCAATTTTACTTCGAAATTATTATTATT